>JAFEMH010006447.1:0-123176 GCA_022495995.1 Adenophora triphylla var. japonica
CCTCCAACAATCAAGCTGAATAAGAAGCTCTAATATTTGGCTTTGAGTTGGCCTCCTACTACGGAGCAACTAAGGTGGCAGCTTTCTGTGACTCCCAACTTGTTGTCAAACAAGTAAAGGGAGAGTATAACACCCAAGACCCCACCTCTACCAAATATAGAGACCTCATCCTGGACATGACGAAGAAGATGGAATTTTTTGAACTCAAGCAAATAGGCAGAGAAGACAACCAAATCGCAGACGTTCTATCTAAACTAGCAACCATGGATGTGTCTAAATCTAAGACCAATCCAGATGTAGTTTATGCTGAGGAACCTGCGTACGAAAGATTACAATTCATGCTCCTAGATGGAGAGGAGAGATGCTGGATCAATGACTACATTGACTACATCGAGAAGAGCCAACTCCTAAGATGAGGCGCAAGCCAAACTTATCAAGAAGAGGTCCCCAAAGTTCATTGTGATGAACTGAAAGTCCTCTACCGAAGATCTTTCACAAAGCCTCTCGCTTGCGTGTCTACCCTAAGGAAATTGAGAACTTCTTCGCAAAAGTACATGAAGGCGTTTCGCGGCGGACACCCGGGGCCGAACCTTAGCCGACAAAATCATACGCTAGGTTACTATTGGCCAAACTCCGAGGGAGGACACGCACGCCTATGTTAGAAAATGTGACAAGTGTCAAAGATTCCTCCTACATTCCTAGACTACCTAAGCAAAATGAAAGCAGACACTCTGTAATACCCACGTGGCCATTTGACACGCTGGGATCGACATCATCGGTCCCTTTCTCTCCCTACTGAGGTAATTGCAAGTACGGTCATCGTAGCAGCTGATTATTTCTCCAAGTGGATAGAAGCAAAAGCATTGGCCAAGATAACGGAAGAAAACGCAATCAACTTCTGGCCTACGACTACATTATCTCGGTGTCAATTTGGCCTCCTCATACACTCTGCTCCCTAATCACGGACTCAGCCCTCTACGCGCATTTACAAATGTAATCCAGGAAGAGTCAAAGTCCGCCATGCGAAGTCATCGCCAGCGTACCCTGCTGCAACGGTCAAGCTGGAGGCCACAATAAACCGGTCCTAATGCACTTCATAACAAGAATCTTCGCTAAGGACGCAAGTGGAGACGGGTTGACGAACTTCCTTTGAAGCCTTCCACGGGCTAGTCGTTTCCGCACAAACCACCTGGGGCCAACCTGGGAATCCCATTCGCACTAACCTTCGGTTCTCGAGGCTACGGCACCTGCCCAAACGCTTCTCATCCCCACTTCGAGAAATTCCCATTATGATGAGCAAGTCAACAAGGTTAATAGGCTCCTGTACCTAGCACTGATACATGAGAACCCACAAGCCGTACGTATGCGATGGCTAACTACAAGCAAAGGACCAAGGCATATCATGACAAGAGGAATAATCGAAGAGTATTCCAAGTAGGTGATTGGGTACCCTAGAAAAATTCAGCAACCGGTCGGAAGGCGTAACAAAACAAGCTCTCCCCGAACTAGGAAGGTCCCGGGCACATCACCCAAGTCATTCGAGAAGGGACCTACAGATTGAAGACTAAGGAGGGGAAGGATCTCAAGCATCCCCTGCATTCCGAAAATCTCCGAAAATATTATTATCACTAGTCTAGTTTATTTTGCAATAGATTAGTTTCTTGTTTTCTCGTCTTTTACTTTTTTAGTTGATAGGACTGCGCAAGTCAATGTAATCACATTTCGCTTTACGAAAGCAGCTTTCTTCCAACACGCAAAGGAACCGTCAACTCGACATAAACATCACAAGACGGGTGATCTTATCCCCGACTCTTCAAAATACATGCCTCACGCCTTGACAAGGGTCCGCCTTGACTAAACGACTATAGGTCCCGGGATGTGCCCAAGATCGAGGATCTATCCTCAGCCTCTCTACCGGCTCACTCTTGGTCCCCGACAGGGTCCGCCTCGATTCAAGGATTACAAGGTTCAAACAATCAACCTTACATCCCGACGAGGGTCCGCCTCGATTCAAGGATTACAAGGTTCAAACAAATAGCACGAGGATCCTCCTCACTTAACGACTTCGCTTCAAGGCCAAGACAAGGAAACACCTCGTCACTACGACTAAAAGGCATCACTTCGAAACTCCGTGCACGAGTCATCTTCCTCGTCATAATGAGACGAAAAAGAAGAAATCATCCAACAGTCAACAGCCGAGGAATCCCTCCTCGCCTTATACGACTTAAAAGTACAAATCAATGCCAAAGGATATCACCTCGGCCTAACCACTTACTTTATAAATCTCAGAACGAGGACCCCACTCTCGGCTTCCACCTTCATAAGTTTTGTGCCTATGCATACACTACAAGAAAAATAGTCTTTTCAGGATCGCTTTCGTGATTTGCTAAAAAAGTAGTCTCCATGTACTGAGCAGGAGACTAAATAAAAGCAATCACGTTGCTTCCAAGGAGATGGCAAGACAATCACACGTGCAATCACTGCTCGTATTTTCGTCCCGAGCGCCAACGCTGAAAAAAGGAGAGAATATGAAAAATCAAACGTGACCGCTTTTTTAAAATCATGATGATTCTTTTAAAATCACGTTTGATTAATTATATAATTTAATCAATATAAATACATGAAAAAAATAATTTTAATAAAAGGCGACTCGCCAACGCAATCACGTAATCCTCTAAAATGATATAAAAAAAATAAATAAATAAATCTCATCTCATCTCAGATAAATAAATCAAGCGCCCCTCTCTCTCTCTATCCGCATATAAAAAAAATAAAAAAAAATAAATCTCATCTCAGATACCTAAATAAATCAAGCGCCTCTCTCTATCCGCTCTCTCC
This sequence comes from Adenophora triphylla var. japonica, assembly GCA_022495995.1. NCBI lineage: Eukaryota > Viridiplantae > Streptophyta > Magnoliopsida > Asterales > Campanulaceae > Adenophora > Adenophora triphylla. Next base: position 2,839 of record JAFEMH010006447.1, read on the forward strand.
CTCTCTGCCTCTCTCCGCTCCAAGATTCTCTCCCGCTCCGGCCGCCGTCTCTCCAAGGCTCGCCGTCTCTCAACGCTCGGATCACCACCACAATCACCTGAAACCCCAACCGAAAACCAGCTCTTGTCGCCAAATGAGGTCACAATAAGATCGGTGCAGATCATATCCTCAAAATCTCTAAATTCTTAACCAACTTAGGGCTTTCGAATTGAAACTCTTTCAAATTTTCGATGCTTTCTATCATATCAATTGAGGGTTGCCACTCTAATTTAAGTACTTAGTATTTCAATTTCTTCTAGGTTTAGGTATACGTGTAGTTTTTCTTTCTTTCTTCAAAGCTCATGAATCGGATCTTTCTTAGTAAATGGGTCACAACTATTCTTACTAAAGCGATATATAAACTCAGCTTCGAGAAAAGCTAGATAGTGCGATTTGTTTGACTTACTTTGGTTAGTCCTCCTTCTAATGTCACTCTAGGTCAAAGCATGGTAGTGCGTTGCCGAAAAACTGAGAAGCTTCAAAGTCTAAGCAATACCAGCATTGATGACGTTCCAAAAGGTCTTGGTGGAAGGCTATGCCTCGCGTCAGGTTTGTAGTAATATTTCTCGCTTCTATTTCTTTATTAAGAGATATAGTATTTTGATGATTCTTTGTGTACTTCTGTACAAATCACCATTTATATATCCAAAGGATGAGGTTTTATTCTTTTCCCTTGGTATTGTTTCCTTTTGTCATAATTATCCATTTTCCATTGTCCTTGTAACAACTCCCTCTATGAAACATGTCTCTCGTGTTTGGCTTTTGGTCCTACTATTTCTAACTCTCGCAATTGGAGTACTTCTGGGTACTTCCTGAGCCCTTCCTAGCTAATAGAAGTTGTCAAAAGTTCCAATAAAAGCAGTAATGATTTCCTCGATAGTTGACAGAAATTGATAAGCTTTTCAGTGTTTTTATGCGTAGATGACTCCGTCAAGCATGGAAAGTGGTATATAACATTAATGAAGTTGTTCCTTTTTGTTTGAGCGGGCCGAGGGGAGAGCTTCCTCATACAAGGTCCCCGGCTGGAACATTGACATTTCAATGTGTAGAAACAACATGTAAAATATATGAAATGATATCTCTAGTCATTTCCTCTAGTTTTGAAAAATCATAAGTGGTCGAGGAAGGTTTATCTTGAATCTACTTTTTGTCACGTACTCGAAAAACTCAACTAATAAGTTACAATAAAGATCTTTGAACTTAGCATGGGGTCTAGGTACTATGTAGTATGTTCTCAAGCTCAATCTTAGGTTCAAATGAATCCCAACATGCACTCAGACGGGAGCATGACATAATGTTCCATCCATTCATTCATCCCTCGATAAATCCTTTTATCCTATTCACGTGTGTGTTCGTCTAAAGATTATGGTTCTGAGGGAAGTCGGGAGTTTGGAAGAAGTGGATCTTGGTCTGAGAAACCTAGGGTTTCAGATTACATGAAAGAGCAGCAAGCTGGTAGTGATGGTGGTAATGAGGAAAAGAAGTTGCTACCTAGAAGTGAGTCAGTGCCTAAACATGATGCTACTGGTAATTCTGAGTCCGAGTTTGAGAAAACCAGGTAGTGGAAAATGTTGGCTCGAATGCAAGTTCTTTCTTCGATCTGCTGGAAATGACATTCCACCTGTGGCTGCTGTGGTGTCTACAGAAAGTGGTGATGACATGAATCTTTCGAATGGGGGCACTGACGAAGCCATGGATGACAGTAGTAACGATAAATTGGAGAAACTAAAAACCCCAGAGGACTCCATGATCCAGCAACGTGCGGAGGAAGGTGATCCTGTAAACAGTGGTAGCAAAGTGATTTGCTAGCACTTTCCAGATTTGCCAAAGTTCCCACTCAGAACACGTTCTTCCTTGACAAGTAGGGGTTCAAAAGTTGATCCCGTTTTAATTGCTGAAGATGACCCTAACGAGAGTGAACTTTCTAGAGAGTCCGGGGGTCCTATAGAAGATGTTTGTAAAGATGTGTCTTTAGGTGATTCTCCATTAAATCGAAACCCCAGTTTGAATTATACTGAACCTTCAGACACATCAGCTGAGCAGGATGCAGCTGAGCAGGTGCTAGACAATTGGGTCTTGATTACAAAGTTGGTCAAGGACTATGCACAAGGTCTAAATCTTTTCCTGAGAGAGCCTCCATGAGTGGGGTACAATCAAGTGAAAGAAACCTGGGGTTTGGTAAGTCCAGCTCCATGATCATAGATATAGGGGAGAAACGAGCACTTCAGCAAAATGATAGTGGGAGGGAGCCAAGAGGGTTCGAGAATGGAACCCATCAGTTTCCAGCGCAGATGACTTTGTGCACCTTTCTAACTCAATGGAAAAGAAGCAGTCTATCTCATTCTCATATGGGAATGCTTTCTAGTGAGGAAGCCATTTTAGATGCTGATCAGCAGAAGCTGATGGATTTGTCAATGTATCACAACAGTGGTAGTGATCCATGCATTGAACTTGCAGAGGAGAAGCAGCTATTTCCGGGTTCTTTTTAAGATTTGCGACCTGAATTTTATGGAATCTTCTGATGTGCATGAGAATCATGATACAGATCCGCTGCTTATGTTTCAATCTATTTCACAAATAAAAAAGAAGCTAACTCAGTTGATATTGATTTGTCCATGAGTAGTGGCAATAGTAATGATAAAAATGGCATGCGTGGAGCTGATGGCAAAAGAGGTTGAGGTGATTGATTTGGAAAGTGATTCTGTACAGGAAGACAATTCTTACAATAATGCAGAGCGCAAGTATGTTATTTTTTGTTGAGATGCTATCTTTGTTAAATTATATCATTGTTATCTATCTGTTAGGTCACTGGTGGTAAATCTTATCTACTATTTCTGTCTGCTTCATTAGTTTTGTTGTACAAAACTGTGGTTTTGTTATTTCAGTTGTTTCTCTATTTTACAACTCAGCCAACTTTCTCTTCTGAATTGTAATTGTTTAATTTCTACAGGGATGAAAACTGTATTTACTGGCCTTGAGAGCTTTCCAGACCAGGCACAAAATGTCAATGAAACTCCCGATGGTCGGGACTAAGTTATGGACTTATGATATCGGAGTTGCTTGGGGCTGATATCCCTAATCGTTCTCCTGTACAGCCAGACATCAATTCTCTGCATAATGAGATGCACATGCATAATGGAGAGGTACAGGGCGCAAACTACTGAATAATTGATCTATAAGTTAGTTTTAGTCCTACATTTTCAGACTGAATACCCAGTTATCTTGATTTTAATGACAATCTATTGATTCCTCTATATGCAAAAAGTATGCACACCTCGATGTTATTTTGGATCTTTCCATACTTGTAATGTCTTTGATGATAATTTTGTTGCTCAAAATTTCGTGGTGCACATATTATCTCTCTTTACAATACTAAATGACAAGGACAGATCTTTATGCAATCGGTACTAATTTAGTGTCGTAGACTTTTTTTAAATTGTACTCTCTTGAGAAAACTTGAGGTTTTTTCCCCCTCCTTTGAACTCAGTTTTCTTCATTTCACATTGTTGTGCCAGTGGAATTGTTTCATGCTTGACAACCACCCATTTCTCTTATGTCTTCACCTCCTCTTCTCTCGATACTTCTTCCCCGACCCGAATCCGGCAAGAAATGGGCTGTATTCTTTCCAAACCCGATAACAGCCCCAACACTTCCTCCCATTCCAGCCTCCGGCTCCAATTCAGTTGTTACACCCGATCTGAGCTCCTATGAAGCCGCCTGTAAAGCCGATCCGGACCTCCGCCTCCTTTGATTCTACCCTCCAAAGTGCCGAACCAGCCGGGTTATTAACACTCGCCGTCGGGCGTCGAGGTTCGGTTCCCTTTCACTTGATTCCCTCTGTGAAGTCACTGAATCTTTCACTTGTTTTTTTTTTTTTTTTTGAAGGGCAAAATGGGAAAGGGACAAAAAGTGAGGGCAAATTGGTCATTTCCGCCCGTGCAATCTGTTTCACTCTACTGCTCAAAACACAAAGGTTGGATTTATACTATAGATACTACAGAAAGTGCTTAAAAGATTTTCTTTATTTTCTCTAAAATGTCAAAATGGACAATCATTTAGGACATATGGCGACTTATTTGTTTGAGGATTGAAGTTGTTTTGTCATTAGTTTTCCATGTCTTCAATGTTCTTTGATGGATCATGGCTAAAGCAAGAAGAACGGTTGAATTGGCTTTCTTGTTTTGAAGTCCTTGACTGTTTCTACCTGTTTGGTATCAGTTTATTCTATAAACAGGAAATGGAACTTTCCCCTCGTGGGTCTTCAAAAATGCAGAAAGACATCCCTTGTAAATGTCATCGCTGTGAGTAAATTTTACATATTTCCGCTTGTTTTGATTTTTTATTTATTAATATCTTTCAGTTAATAATCGTTCAACTCTAATAAAATTTATTTTGTTTATGTTCTTCAGTCAGGTGGCTTTAGTGAGGATATGATTCCAACTGTAGGTATCTATTTGGCATGCAAAAATCTTGATTGGGGTTTCTCACTTTAAATCAGAAGCTCTTTCCAAACAGGCATTGGTCGATTAGCTGTAAGTTTAAACAAATTATAAATCCTATATGGTGAACAAGAGTTCTTATAAAATGTATATGTATATATCTATATATTTATAAATAGGTTTGTATATGTATATATGTATAAACATTTATACACAAATAAAAAAAAATTGTGTTGTTGTTACCCTTTTTGATTGTTGCCTGTTCTTTTTGTGGTGGCAGAGGTCTGGAAACAATTACAGATAGAGAAGTCTGCTGCTACATGATCTCTTGCAAGAATTCAATAAACATAGATGTTGTCATTGATTGGCTTATCAAACATTCAAAAGTGGGAAAAAAATGATCAAATTGGTGCGACTCTCTCTCTCTCTCTCCTTTTGTTTCATGGGATAAATGCACGTCTTAGTTGCAGATATTTTCAAATTTATTTAGTTTGTAATAATGTTCATATTGTATTAATATGTAAGCCGGTTGAGAATATACTTCTGTTATTCATGACTCCCAGTTGGTGATAATGTGGTGTACCTTTAAGTACTTAACATTAGCCAATAGATATTATCCGTCCGATAGCTAAATATATAAATAAAAACTAAGATAGAAAGTCACTGGTCCTTTCCATCTCGTTTACTAGGAGTAATTACTTGATGAACTAGTGCCCTCTTCTTGCAAAGCAGCATAGGAAGTAGATTGAAGAAGCTCGTTGTAGGAGATTGAGGGTAGGGCAGTAAAGCTTCTTCTCGCTTGCAACTTCATATGGCTTTGCATTTGTCAATCAGTAGGAACATACATGAATTACAATATATATATATATATATACCAAATGACTTCTAGTACTATATGAATCTCGAGTTTTAGCATTATCTCACCGGTGTACATTCATATAGTAACTTTGACTTGAATGTGTTTGGGCTTAAATAAACTAGCTTGGTTTTCGTTTCGCAGCCATGCCCCGTTTATCTATTCGGATAAGCTTCCGATTTAAGCAAGATCTCGTGCTCATCATCAATGTCCTCATCAACAAACATACCGCAAAGATCTTTTGGCACCGCCACCGCTTGGTCTTGATCGCCCGAAACAGCTTATGTGAATCAAAACTCGTGTGAAGAAGTCACTATCGATACAAAGGGCAACAACACTTTCCCTTGCCGACCAAGCACTACATTGCTTGCGCTCAAGGCCATTTGTCTAAAGTTTGCAAAGCAAAGAAACTTGGGAGGTGCGTGTTCTCCGTAGGAATCCGAGCGGTGCTATTCAGTTATGTCAATTTCAACGTTGACCGTCAATTTGTAAAAGTGCATCCGATGAGATGGGTACCGATGATTATGAGACAAGTGATGATGAGATAGGTGAGCATCGTGGATTATAGTTAGTATGATTACTTGATTTTTCTTTTGGTTTGTGCTCTAGAGGGAGTATATACCCTTAGACTATTGATTTTTGAACATATGTAGAATGGTTCTCGAACAAGTTTAGTAAGACATGAATAGTTTGTTAAATGTGATGGTGGATGTTATTTTGAGACAATATATTTAGTTTTAAATGATTTAAAGCTTGTTTTAAATTAAGTTTTGAAAAAGTTTGTGGATTTATCAATATTAATTCATAATATTATGTAGTAATAATGCTATAAATAATTATATTATTGTAATGAAACATTAAGAACTAATGTAATGGCGTAACAATCACAATGGGATAAGGTGATTGTATTTATTGCATTTTCGCTTGCTTTCTAAGCAAAGGTGATTGCATTTTCAAATACCTTACACAAGCTAAGGTGATTGCACTACCTTTTCTAAGCAAAGTGTGATTGCATTTCTAGTCGCCTTCTCTAAGCAAACGTGATTGCATTTTCGCCGCTCTTACAACAAGCTAACGAGATTGCAATACCCAAGTCGCCTTATACTTACTTCTAACGTGATTGCATTTCAGTGATTTAATTAATTAAATAAATAAAATTAAAAAAACCTTACTTTACGTGATTTTTAGCAAAAAAGCAGGCCACGGAAAATAAATAAATCTCCTAAGGTGATTTGCATCCTGTCTGCTTTAAGCTATCAAGCGACAAGGGTTTACTGCGATCGCCTATGGCGATTGATTTCCTGGCCGCAAGTTACCTTTTCGTGACTACTTTTCGTACATATGTGACGGCTTTTAGCAACAATACAAAAGCCTTTTTTTCTTTTGGAGTAGATACCATACAAACAAACACTCAAACAATTCATTGAAACAATACTGAATTAAAAACAAAAGGACCTTTTCATTAATATTCAAAAGAAAAGTATAAGTCCTAACAACCATTACAAAAGAAGAAAAGGAAAATCCTAAATTCCACGGCCATCATCGTGGAAGGGCTTATCAAGCCACTCCTCCGTGATAGTTCCAGGCAGGGAGGAAGGACAAGCCTCGATCGCCTTCCCTCGCTTTCTCCCCTCGGCCTCTGGGCCTCTTCTCCCCTCATCTTGAATTGCCTCCACCAAGGCTTCTGATGTCAGCTTTCTGGGAATCGATAGATGCCGAGCTCCCAAGCCGCTCAGGCTCGGCTCGGGGCATCTTCTCCCGGCACCCATGCATCTCCAAGTTATACTCGAAAATGGAACCAGGTGGTGAAGAGCCTAGCCTCTCGTCATACCGATTCCGGCTAAGCACCGCAGAGCAATCTGCCGATATCCAAGCCAAGCCAAGGGGTCACCTAAGCAGCATACGAATGAGCAAGACGGAGGTAGCCATCTCGAACATGGTGGCAAACTTTCTCATCCACCACATCCCGGAAGGCTTCGGCTCTCCTTAAAATGGTTCACGGCCGCCTTCTCCCCTAGCAACAAGTGGTAAGGTTTCATAACCTCTCGGCATTTAGCTTCTGGCTTCCTCGACCCTTACTGGACCTCCGCCTTGGCTTTCTTGCTGCTCACAGATGCCTTCAGCCTCCTTCAAATGAGACTCTCCTCTGGCTTGGGAACGAGCCTCAGTACTTGCTTCCGGCTTCCTCGGCCCTCTTCACCTCGGCTCCCCGACCTTGGCCCGGGAGCAGCCTTCCTAGGTCGGGCATCCTCACCTTCAAAAGCTCACCTGTGGTAGCCTTCTCTGGCCTCACTCCTTCTTTCGAGCGGCTTTGGCGCTACGCACCTCTAGCTTCTCCCGAGCCTTAGCCAAGACGTTTTCATACGCCTCGTGATGGAAGCCCACCGCAAGATAAACCAATATCGGATATTCTATCAAGTACAAGTTACTAAAATCCACACAACTATGGCACAGAAAGCTGGTCCTCAGCCATCATAAGATCCCTCATGCGGCAGTGCAAGTTCTCCCTTACCTCGCCTCTTTCACCAAATACATCACATGTAAGTGGCCTCGTCCATAGCCCTTTGAACGGGAGCTCCACCCAATCCTCAAAGAGGGGTCCCTTCCGGCTTCAGGCAAAGGAAGTGCCCTTCGTGACGCAGGGACATCTGAAGCCGCACGTCAGCTGCTTAGAAAGCAAGCTCCCTCGGGAACTTCTTCCCCGGGTTTTTGATAGTTCTGGATGGTAAGGACGCGGAGGATTTTGTGGATTGGAAGTCTCCCCAAGCAAGTCTCTGGTCCGCGAGCCCTCCCAAGCAGAGGCACCTTCCGAGGCCTTCGGGAGCCGTAACGCTCATGCGGATGGCAGGTCCGCATCTCGGCCGCCGGAGTATCCGTCACAAAGATCAACCCGGAGGCTATGCCCCTCTCAGAGGTTGATAAATTTTCTTGGCCACTCAGAGAGGCTCTCTCTTTGGCCTCCACTCTCTCGTACACTTTGAGAGGGAAGTGGGATTGATCACTCTCTGGGCATTCAACAAAGGAGGTCATGGGCCGTGCTGGCATCCTCCTTTTCCCTCTCCGTCAAACCTGTATTTCTTGGCCATACGGCGTTTCGCTGATCAACTCCATGGGATTCATCTTCTTCATGCCTAAGTTCCTCAGCCTCTTCGCTTCTGGGGTCAAATCTGCGAAGACAAGCGGAAAGATGGTTAAGTTACGAAAGCGTAATGAGAATTTAAGACATTAACACAAGTATTAAAGACAAGAGAAACATTTACATTCACCCGCAGTTATCTTCTTTCGAGGCATTGGTCAAGTGGAGGGACCCTGCACCTTGGACAATCCTCAGTGGGAAAACAAGGCCGGGTACGTTCTCGCACGCTTCCATTAAAATGCCTCCCTCCTAATGCAAGACGCAGGGGAAACAACCCCGCCCTCGGCCCCGCCATCAATCCCCGCCGGACGTAATAATGATCGAAGCCTCCAAGGCTGTACTCGCCGAGGAGCCCCTCGGCAAACTCCTCAAGGTGCACTTGACTGCATCAAGTCCTTTCGTCCATTCATACCGTTGTGATCGGGACCCGATGTGAAGCTGGACTTCGCCATGACAACAGGGATTGGAACTCCCACTGGGCAAGGCTCTCTAACCCTAATCGCATGATTGTCCCAACCTCGGCAACCTTGCGTTGACATGGGGAGAAGAAGTTTTTGGTTTCTGTAGGGGCACTGGGATGACAAGGAGCCAAACTCCGTCCCTTGACGTAGATGACTTGGAGTAGAAATTACGGAAGTGCTCCTATGGTCGGCTAGTAACCTAAGCTACGCAAGTAGCACTATAAAGCTAATCGAGAACCTCGGGAATTTACCATTAGCTCCCCAACATGGCCGGGACAGCCCTCACGCCGCTCTAGAAATTCGTTGATAAAGGGGGTCCAAAGGAAGACAAAGCCCCCGTTGGAAATTGCTTGAAGTAAAAATGGACGTAGCTATCATTGTAGTAAAAGCTCCTCTCTTCCTTATCTCGTCTTAAAAACGGGTTTCGCCGATATAAGTTAATTCCTATATTCAAGCCTTTATCTACCTCGTATTTGGAATACAAATTTTCTCCGGAAGCATGGGATCCCCGGCCTTTGGAGGTCTCTCTCGTTGCCGTTCTGCTCCTTCTTTCACCTCGCCTCCCCTTCCCTCGGCCTTTTCTACCTTCAACTTGAGCACCTTTCAGTAAGTGCTCCAATTTGAGCTTGTTAGAATTTTCGTTATAAAATTAACGAAAGTTATAACAATTTCTAACAATTCCTAACTATCCTAACATTGCTAACAAAGTGAGGGTAAAATGGGCATTGTTATTTAAGGTTAAACCTTAAAAAGAATCTCAAAAAGAAAAACAAATGAAGAAAACCAAATATAGCAATGCCGAAACAAAAACTGGCCGGTCAATTTGAATTTTGAAAAAGATTATTCTTCTTGTCCAAAGCCGAAGCCGCATTTAATGAACAAGGCACGCCGCCCGATCCTATCCGCGCGGACAAGTATGTAATTTTCGTAGGGCTATAAATTGAGCCCTCCAAATACAAAAATAAGGAGGAAGAACACAAATGCAACGAACCTTCAAGAAATATAGAGAGAAAACAAAGGAGAATTCTCAAGAATTGTCACCTTTTTCTCTCCAATCTTTCCCAACTCATACTCATCCACTCACTCTCATATTAAAGCCCTAAACACTCATACACTCAAGCCAAACACTCAAGAACACAAGGAAGATTGGTAAACCCTCCTCTTCCTAACCCTAAATCTCATCCATGCATGCATCTTCAAACTACAAAATGTAGTTCTTTCATCTTTTTTCTCTAGATCTAAGAAGATCACCATGGAAGACCATCTCCATGGATGATCTTCTACAAAGATCAACATTATTTTCAAAGCTTTTCTTTCTTACTTGCAAAAATGCACTTTCAAAACCCTAAAAACCATTTTCAAGCATAAAATCTTGATTTCAAAGGGTAAAATCCCCTCCCCAAGCAAATGAAATGCTTAGTCCTAATGTACTCCCAAGGATGGTTTGGTATAGTTGATTCACCACTAAAATGTCTAGTGATCACTAACCAAAACCTAGGGAAATGGGGACAAGCATGGATGCAAAACCCCTTAAAATCATATTTTCTTTTCTTGAGAAGTTGCTGTCCAGTAGCAATTTTCTCAGACCTCAGTCCATGGTCTTAATTTTTGGACACAGATGAACTTGGAATTTGGTGTTGACTACAAAACACTTTTTGTAGCCAACATCCAGAGCTTTCCAGACATATTTTTACCTTATTTTTTGGGTGAGTAAAACTCCTCTTTTCAATTTTTCTTTCAGAGGCTAGTTCATCAGCTTCTGGGAATCCAGATCTCATATCTGAGGTTTCCAGAAGGTTTTGACCCTCAAATCTTCTCCAAAATGGAAATTTCTTTCACACAAAGTTTATTCAAGGAGTCTAGAGAAACTTTCATTCTCTGAGTTCATCCAGATTATGAAGTTTTAGGACCCTTGAATCCATTTCAAAATCAGGTGTCTGCTGCCATTTCCTTCTGGCAGAAGTGACTTCTCAACTTCAAAAGGTTTTTTGAGTACCAAATCTCAAACCAAAAATTCTCCAAAAATCATGGGATCAGTTTAAAGTCTTAAAAAGACATCCCAATTTTTACTTTTTCCAGTTTCAACTTATTTTGGCCAAAACACACACACACACACACACACAAATGATTTTCAGCTTGGAAGACTCGTTTTACGAGGCGCGTCTGGGTGCACACTAACGTCCTTCCCGACGCGTAACATGACCTCCGAACCTAAATCTCTGATCTCGGGCTTTTTCAAAGTTTTGGCCCTTCAAAATTAAAATGGCGTGGCGACTCCGTTTTTTCCGGTTTTATTTGGTTTTTCAAAGAAACGCAAAATCGAATTTTTCCCGCGAAAAGGCAACACATCGTTACAAAGGGCGACTCCGCTGGGACTAAGCTTTTTAATAAAAATGGTATTCGGTATATTGGTGGAAACCACTAAATTTCCCGTTATCGCCTCCTAACACGAGTCGGGATAAATTGTGGTCTAACAATCCCACGTACCGGTATCACCGTTTTCAAAAAAAGCTTTTGAGGGTCAAGCTTCCGTCCCGCTTTGAAAATCATTTTTGTGTGTGTGTTGATTTTTGCACGCTTTTCATGTTGTTTTGGCCGCCTGAGAAAGTCAAAATTTTTGACTGTCGGAATAATGTCCCTAACCGTCGGAATTTTCATGCTTACGTGCTTATGTGCTCATAAAAAAATTCAAAAAAAAAAAAAGATTTTCAAAAAAAGAAAATTTCCAAAAAAAATCATGCATCATATTTTTAAGACACATAAAAAAATCTCTATTTTACTCGTAAAAGAATATAGATCGCTTGCACACTACGCGCACGTGACCGTACACCGCACACTACGTCCTTAACCCGGGAAATCCTTGTCGCGGTCCGTTTGGTCTTATTACGCCTCTGATGAGCACAGTGACTACCTAAACATCCCATGGAGCCTCGTGTCGACTATGCACTTGTCCGTGACACACTTTGTCCGAGACCCGCTTGGTTTTTAGTCCGGTCCGTGTCATGCCCCGTCCGTGTATAGACCTTTCCTTTCAAGCCTTTGTCGGCATACCGACTCAATATCTCTCGGGTCCCTAATCGCCGCTAATCGCCGAAGTTCTCGCCGGTTTTCCGCCGCAGACTTTGACCAAGATATTGACCGGCGCCGACTTCGGCTCGATCGGCACAAATTATACACCGACTCCCAAAGATTGACACCGAGTCATCAAGGATTAATGACTATTCCATGCCTAATTACGGCTTAACCGACGACAAGTCAAGATCAATATTGACGCTTATCACCCAAATCATGCCGACTTTTTGTCGAGCTCCTGACATGATCTTGACTTTCGACGTCGCCTTGTCCGTAATTTACATCGAATGCTCGTTAAGACTCGATTACCCGCCGTACTTTTAGGATCGTTTTCTTTCGGCCGGTGGGACCCGCTTGCCCTATAGGACCCTCGCCCGGGCCGCTCCACCCCGGGAGGTCGAAATACAGTGGAATACGAGGGGCTTATAGACGTAGTGACGGGGCCCACCGATCCAGAATCGTAGTAGTTTGCGAAAAGAAGAGCAATCTTTTCCAACCGATTAGGTTAATAAAACATGTTTTAAGTAAACGTGAACAAATAATCGCATGTCGCATGAGCCTAAAGCCCAAACACCTACCCTCCTTCCATTCCTGCACATCCGAACCTTCATGTCCTTTCCCCGCAGCCTCCGCACAAAGCTTGGTTTCTGCACCGGTCACCGTTTGATCACTGGGAAGAGTCAAGCGCATCGTCGCCTTCGCCGTTTGTTCCAACTCCGGGTTTCGTAATGTCTCGCATCGCCCGGTAATGATGGGGATAACGTCACTCCGCCTCCCGGACCCTCGTACAGAGCAACAAAGGGAATCCGCTAGCGTAACGTATGAGGTTACGACAGAAGCACAGCCTAAACAAATTTTTACGGGAGGCTATTAAGAGTCACGGCCCGGCCGCCACCTCAATCCGATGGCACCTTCACCGTGGAAGAAGACGAGGATGCCAACCCCACTCTCGCCGCCCGATTACACCAGATGCCGCCACCCACCTCCTATGGTGCCACTACCGTAACCCATGCTCCTCGATTTTCGGGTCACCGCCTCCCCAACCACGTACCACCGGATCCATGCACTCGACGGCACAAATCAGCCGGGGCAAAATCGCACGGAATGTCTTCTCATGGTTGGGGCTATCTCGAATGCCACAAATGACGGATCCCTCCTCGCCCGGAACCGATCAATCCGACCTTCACAAAGAATAACAGCTCGGAATGCCGCCACAACTTGGTTCTCGGGACCACGCCAGAGCCCCTCCTCGTAACAAGACTAGTTCACCAAGCTCCTCACACAAATCCATTCCTCACTCGTACTTCTACGGGTTACCAAGCCTCCATCCCTGTCATCCGAATCACCAGACCGCAGCATTCCCTGTGTTACACACCTTCACCACAAGCACCATGCAATTCAACAATCCGGACAAGCAGCCCCGCACTCAAGCCTACTTACGGCCCCACTGAAATCCAAGTTATCCGGCTACATCGGGCTGCCCCCACCTACTTTGCCGCTGAAAATCCACAAAGAAGCCGCAAGGTTCTACCCTTTGCTCGTGCTCCTACTCATGCTCCCTGTGGTAACTCACCCCAGACGTTTTCACCTACGTCCCCTGACCGGCCGTTCCTCCACCCGCCCGCTCCGTAGCTCCTCTCTAGCTCACCACTAGCTTGAATGCCATGGTTCCGCCACAAGACCCTCATCCGGCCCGGTTCATGGAACAACACAAGGAAATGAAAGCGCAGATTGCCGAACCGATCGCCAAGAAGCTCCGCTCTTCCGCCTACTGCACTGACTCCATTGTTCCCCGCCCCACAAATTCGTGATGCCAAATCTGGATCTCTTTGATGGAACCGCATGTCCGAAAACCCATTTGGACACGTATACCTTGGCGATGAAAGCCAAAGGATGTACCAATCGCCAGCTAGCCGACTATTTCGCCTATCCTTCAAGTCCAAAGGCCTTAAAGTGGTTCTTCCGTTTGAAACCCGGCCGTGGCCACATGGGACCAAATTACCAATGCCTTCACGTAAAAAATATAAGGCCAACTTGGAATGGGAAACAAATAGGGTTGACCTACAAACAACAAGCAAATGGCCCCGATGAGAATGTTTGGGACTTTTACAAGCGGTGGAATCTCGAAACTCATGAAATGGCCATCCCTCCTTCCGAAGAGGAACAACCTGACATCTTCCACTCATGCTTGAAACCACATCTCGAGAGCCTCCTCGCCACTTCCCATACTCGCACTTACGGGCCACGGTTAACTCGCAGCCTAAGTTTGAAAAGGCCTACAATCAAGAACCGGCCGCCGCACTCGCCACGTATATCGGGCTCCTCCCGCAAACACCGCCCTCGCTCCCGCTAAAGGCAAAGAGACGATTAACTATGCGGGACAGAATGTAATAACACGACTCCTTTTGCTCCCAGAAACCGGCCGAGCCTGCATCGCGGGTCATAAATCTCGAAAACTTTGGAATGCCCCCGAATGACATCTTTAGGGACCGGTGAAAGAAGGCTTGCCGCGTCTGGAGAATTTCCAACCCGTAAATCCGAATGCTCCCGTGGATACTACAAAGTATTGTGCCTTTCATCAAGCTCACTGACATCCGATCGACACCGCTTTACTCGAAAAGGCAATCCAGGGCTAATAGAGCAAGGAAAGTTGGAAGGCCCCGAGGGGCCCAACACAAGCCAAAAATCCGCCGCCACGGAACCATAATCGTGTGAATATGATTGAATGCGGAGAATCTTCACACGCCCAGAAGATGCCGATGAAGGTCCCCAAATACCCGTGGCCAATCTCGTCGAGGATCCCGACCTGATTCCCTGCCTCGAGGATATCGAACGAATCAACCCATCTTGGTCTCATGTCGTAGACTCCTTGCAAGAATACGAGGCCCGCTATTTTTCGGGTGAAGGGAAGGCCGATACCGAAGAACCGGGGCCGTTCCATTCAAAATATGAAAGAACCATTTACACAAGATGGTTAGAACAATCGAGAAGAATCGAGCAAGAAAGCTTCCGCGAGCACCTGTATCTGGGCTTATCAAGAAAGAGGCCGAAGAGCATCCGGAGCTAGTACACTTCGCAAATTGGCTTTGGGAGAGCCCGAATATGATCCCGAGAACAGCGAAGAATCGTAAGAGGAGGATTCCTTCTATATCCTACTCCGGCGTCAAATATGTGCCGCCCTCTCACTCTTCCCCCGCAATTTCGGGAGGAGAAGCCGAATCGCAGCTACCATCACTTCCGGAATGGGAGCATATGACAACTTCGCGGCCGCACGCACCCCTCTTCCCCTAACAGATTTGACCGTCGCTCCTCTCACTCGAAATCCCGTAGTATGGGAAGAAGATTCCGACGATGACGATGACGATGATGATGACGAGAGCGAAGAGTCAACCGAGGCCCCGCATCCGAAACAACTGAACAATCATGCCGTAAATGAGCCCACGGGAGCCGTGCACAATGGCCGGTTATCAAGAAGTTTACGACGAAGAAACTTCTAAGACGAATACGAGACCGAGGACATGAAGGCCATGAAGTTTCATGGATCTCGAGCACGTGGATGTCTTAGAATTCAACACCGCATACCATGCTTTGGGGGAAAGGGTTTTCAGTGTCCGATCCAGCCGATAGTCGAAGATCCGATCGAAAGAGGAAAATTAACTCCCATCCGCCCAAATGAGAAAATAACCATGGTTAGATCAAATCCACCCTTAACAAAGTAACACTCCTGTCGTGGTTACCCAAGAAGAGGTCACCTTCCCCGAATGTATGTCGCCTTTCGTAGAAGTCCTAGAAACCGGCATAATACCGATGCGCTCCCACACGTAACGCTATAATCATCTCCAACTCGAATATTACAGTAAAGGAACCGAATGGCTACACTATACCGGGATGAGATCGAAAAAGCCGCCGAGTCCCGACAATAGCGACTCTTGTTGCATGATAACAATGAGCAAGGCCGGCCATGAGAATGAATCGAGGACGCCCTAGCTCGCGGGCCATCCAAGGGGCAACAACACAACCCCAAACCCAAAAGCCTCGTAACTTGGGAAGCAGCTATAAGGGCCGCCAGAAGAGGCCAAGATGTACCAAGCTCACCCCGCACCGCTGCCAGCTCCGCTGTAACCAATGGCCAATAGCCAAACAGGGCTCCCCCGTTAACGCTGGGCAGATTGAAGAAATCCACCAAGAGACGACCGATGAGGAAGTTAACTGTTGACCCGATCCGGCAAATTTTCCAAGGAAATCCTAAGGCGTATAAGAAGGCCACGTATCAAGCACCAAAAGAAGATCGCCGCCCCTATGCTAAGACAAACAAACCTGCACTCGAAAAGAGGATCCCGTGCTCACCCGCCTTGAAGCAAACACAGCCAACATTTCCTCTCGGTCTCTACTCACTTCGCCTTATCCCCATAAGCCGAAGCCGGAAGAAAGCCCGGCTCGCACTCGTGCCTATTGATGCTACTCCCGATGATGTGGTACAAACCGATTGGAAACATCCACTACGGGAACATAATCACTTTCACGTATCTCGACCTCCCTCAATTTGGGGCCGATCATAATGAGCCTCTCTTCATCACAAATTCCCACTCGGATGAACGACGCCTCCTCGGGTCCCGGTTGATAATGGGTCCTAATGAACATTCTTCCAAAGAAAGATCATGAGCTTGCTTGATATCAAGACTACGTACTTGAAGCCTTCTTCTCTCACAGCCAAAGCTTACGACTCAACATCCCGAGCAAATTCCTGAGTTGCTACTTTAGACCTCCGGTTTGGGATGTAAATTGATACCGTGGAATTCCAGGTTATCGACATCCCGATTACTTTCAATGCCCCGTCGGGAAGACCTTGGCCGCACCAAGTCAAAGCGGGTCGCCTCAAGCCTCCACCAAAGGTGTGAAATTGCCTCGAATGGGGATCTCGACGACCATTTACGGGGATTTAGTCACTTTAGAGGGCACAGATACGCGGAATACCTATTCTCGAAATCAAACATGACGAGGAAGGTCACATGCTAACGCTTCACTGGGCCGAGCCTCCCAAGGCCCAAGTGTGCAACATAGATCTCGACGGCCACTGATAAAATCCCACCGGCCTTGAAAATGATGAGAAAATGAGCTATCTACCCGGCCTCTGGCCTGGGAAGCGCCAACAAGGAACTTTCAAACTCATCGAAGTGAAAGGACAAAATACTCGCCACGGCCCGGGATATGAGGCCTCCCCAAATGACACCGCAAAGGGAAAGAGATTTGAAGCCGCCACAGAAAGGTCCCGCCGACAATCCCAAATCTCTCCCCTTCACCCTAATTTGGCCGACTACTTTGTAAAGGGTCCCACACAACCAGAAACATCACAGAGCCCACTCCTACGGCAGATGGCTAAAGCTACAGGATAGCCTCAACAAGTTCGTAGGAACCAAGGCTAACCCGGTCCGTAGAATGTTCCCCGGACCTACCCAAGATACCCGGGGCTACCACTACCATGAAGAGCGAGTATACCTTCGTAGGCGTGCTCGACTCGGTGGAACAGCCGAGAAACTCACAACCACTATTCCTCCCGCCCAGAAGATCCGAAACCCGAATTCGAACCGACAAAGGCCAAAAGCTAAGGCCACGGAATTTCCTCGATGGTCGGGATGGTCTCGTTATGCAAAGAATTGTTCGAAGAAGAAGTCCAAAGCCGCACTCCGATTGATCTCGGCTCACCCAAGAGATGATAGCGGCAATTGAGAAAGGAGAACAAAAACAAAGACAGCTTCCCGAGTCATGAGGCCACCAACAACGATGCCGCTAAAGAATTGGGAAACTCTCGTGCCCGTCCGCGACCAAGGAGGAAATGATCACCAAGCTTGGATTGGTCCCCGTCCCTTTGTGTCAATCTAGGACAAGTCCTCCCGCCTCTCTCTTCGTTAAGATCGAGTCTCTAGGGTCGTCCGATGGCCTTACGCCCGAAGACTACGAGTCCGTAGCAAGCACCGTATTCCCTTTCGTTTTCAATGAAATGACGAACCTTTCGAGTATCCCTTGATTGCCACTTTAACTAATGATGAATTAATTAATAAAAATTTTTTAATAATAATTCATTAGATAAAGAAGCAGACACATTAAACAAAAAAATCAAACAACAAAAAAAAATCTTTAAGCAGTGTTGTCCGGAAGAGGAAAATCGAGCCCAAGCCGCCGAAGAGATTTTGACGAGTGTGAATTTGGGAACTCGCGAAGAGCCTAAAGAGACGCAGATTGGTCATTTCTTCGAAGGAAGTGGAAAGGATGCTCGCAAAATCCTACAAAATCCTCAATTCAAAGAAAGTCGCCCTCTTCATCAAAGAAAACATCATGTGCCGATACGGGTTGCCGCCGAAATCATTTCGTATAATGGATCCCACTTCGAAGGGGAATGTGAAAATCACCGGCGGAATTCCGAATAACCCGTCACAAGTCATCACCCTACAGCCCCAAACCAACGGAGCCGTCGAAGCAAAGAAACAAGACTCGAAAATATCATCCGAAAATGGCCGCCCAAGGCGTAGATTGGCCCGAGAAGTTACACTGCACTCGGGGCTACGTAACATCGCCGAACGGCAACCGGGGAAACACCGTTTGCTCCTCACATACGGAATGGAAGCCGTACTCCCAATCGAGCCGGAAATACCTCGCTCCGTATACCGCCGGAAAGCCAAATCAACGAGGTCGAATGGCTCCGCAGTCGCCATGACGAATTGGCCCTACTAGACGAACGCCGATCAAGGCCATGGAACACATCCGGCCTACCAAGGAAGAATGGCCGTGAGCCTTCGACAAGAAAGTAAAGCATCGGGAGATCCGAGAAGGTGATCTCGTTTCTAAAAGAAAAGCCCCCACCCGTATCAACCCTCTCGGCAAATGGGAGCCTCGTATGGGTCGGGCCATATGTCGTCCGTAAGATCTTCTCCTGAGGAGCCATGCAACTTGCACCTCGACGGAATCCCTTTGTACACCCAAAGGAATGGTGACAAGCCGCGCGATACTACGCGTAAAAAAAACAAAAAAAACAAAAAAAAACAAAAACAAAAAAAAAGAGTGCTAAAAGAGTAATACCCAACTAGGTTAGAAACCCGAAAAGGGCGGCCTAGGTAAAAACAACCAAAAAAACAAAAAACAAAAACAAAAAAAGAGTGCTAAAAGAGTAATACCCAACTAGGTTAGAAACCCGAAAAGGGCGGCCTAGGTAAAAACAGGTTGCACCAAAAAAACAAACAAAAAAAACAAAAACAAAAAAAAAAGAGTGCTAAAAGAGTAATACCCAACTAGGTTAGAAACCCGAAAAGGGCGGCCTAGGTAAAAACAGGTTGCACCAAAAAAAAAAAAAAAAAAAAAAAAAAAAAAAACAAAAAGAGTTCACCAGGTTGAACTACGAAGACCCGAGCTCCTCAAAATGAGGGGAACGTAGGCAAATGAAACGGTTCGGTCTAAAGCACAAATAAAAGCCATACTTTGGCATCAATACAATTGATCGTACCATGAAAGCGTCTCGAAAACTCTAAAGCAATTCAAATATTCATTACAAGTTAAAAGCTCTTTGATGAGTCTAAGCCCGATTCATTCCTACAACCGGCAACCTCGCTAAAAGAAAACTAAGATACATAATCAAACTAATGTGTCCGTCATGGCAAGAAAGGGATACTTGGAAACCTCGTAGTCACTCCAAGCCACTGCATCGGCCTCTCCCTTCTTCTTCCCCTCCGAGTCTTTCTCTTCGAACCGGAAAATGTCGGCATTCCTCCTACCAAGCTCGGTATAGGAACAAAGTGGTCTATCAAACCGGCCTCCGTCGTGGCCTTAGTAGCCCTAGCGTCATCCCTCATCTCCCCGTAACCTAGCCGGTAACATAGGAGCCCTCCTCTCCCGTCTCTTGACGTAAGCCTCATAATCGGCCGCGCGTCTCCGCTCCCGGCCATGAGGATTGGCCTCGCCGGCCCTCCTCCTCTCGTAAACACCCGGTCCTCCGCACCTACAATGGCCTCACGCCGTCTCAAAATAGCCACCCGAGTCTCTCCTGCATGCCCCTCGTACCAATCCAGGTACCAAGTGGTCGTGAACACCGGTCTCTGACGCCCGAGAATGACCCGAGGAGGAAAGGCATCGTACCTCCATACTCGGAAAGAAATGGAAACACCGAGGGATCATCCATGGAAACAGGAGCCACCACCCCGGTGGCTACATCATCAAAGCCCTCCAAAGGAACCTCCGCTCCAAGCCAAACCGCCTAAGGACCAGAGCCGGAATGTAGAAACCGGACCGAGAAAGCCCCTAAGCATAACCACATGGGACCCGTCCCCGAAGCACTCGCGAGTCTCCACCCGCCAACGAGGCACCAACCATCTCGATATCTTCAGCCCGCGACCCGCCATCCAACGTGCCCACGAGCCCCGATCATCAAAATCTACATCAACACCTCTCCCGGCAAAAGTCCAAGGCCCGATCATATCGTAGGTTTCCCGAAGAACCCCAAACGCTCCATCGCCCACTGGTCAAGAGAAACGGGCCGCCCCCGCGCATGTACCGCCGTCCGTAGCTAATCCGTCGAGAGCATGAAAAGTCTCCCCAAGAATCAAAGGAACGACATCTCTCGCCTGTGCGACAATGGACGACAACATCCAAGAGATCGATGGCAAATCCCAAAGGAATAGACCATGAACAAAGTGCCGAACATGCAAAGTGCAAAGGCATCCCAATAGGCGTCATCCACCAAGCCTAAGCCCCTAAATCTGTCTGGAACACCGGAAATCTCAACATGGTCGGGACCGCGGATCATGCCTCGTGCTTCCTCCGGAAAGATGAAGAAGGTTGCACAACTTGTCAACAAAAGAAGCTCCTCCGACAAAGGAATTGCTATCTCCTCCACCTCCGGACCTCCAAGCAAGGCCCGAAATTCTTCCACAAATGGAACAATCTCGTTGAAGGAAAGGCAAAAGACATGCCTTCTAGTATCCCAAAACGAAGAAGAAGCCCTTAAGAGGTCATAATCCGAACCAATTCTTCGAGAGACCACAAGCATCGTACCTTGTACCGTTCTTCAAAGAAAGACCTTCTCTCATGCATAATTTCCCGACCAATCCTTGAACTTGTTGAAAAATGACATTTGGGACTCTTGGGACAATTTTGAGGGAGCTTTTCTAAGGCTTTCCATGGTTTTTTCTCTTCCTCCCCGAAAATGGTCAAGTTTGGGCCGGAGGTTGAAGAAGATATTTGAATTTGAAATAAAGCAAGACCAGTTAAAGCAAAATCAAAGGACAATGTCGATGCCGTCCCCATCCGCGCGGATACGTTTGCTCCCCATCGAAAAATTCGCAATGTACCCAAGCCGCTACACCAAAAGAGGAATATTCCGTCCCGTTGCTCGAAACTTGTGCAAAAACCTCCCCAAACCACCCATATACCAAACACCCTTGCAAAAAAAAAAAAACAAGGCTCATGCAACACCGCATTCATATTGCATTGCATTCATAAAATAAAATCCTAAATTATTACATTCCAAAAAAAAAGAGAGTGTGCATAAAAAAACAACAAACAAACATAAATAAAATCCTAAATTATTACATCAAAAAAAAAAAAATGTGCATAAGTCTCGTACAAATCTAAATCTCAAAAAAAAAAAAATAAAAATCAATCGGAGTCTCCAAAGACCCGATGTCTCCCCCGCCTCTTGCGACTCGGGCCCGCCTCGTCAGGAGCCCCGAAAGTCTCGGCTCGTAATCGTCCTCATCTCCGTAAAGAGGCTCGCTGACCAACCGGCACACTCGATAGGGTAAACCTGCATCCCCGAAGAAATCGAATCCGAAGGTGAAGGCGTCCGACTCCCGAACATACGGAGACGACCCACCATGCCGCTGCACGTGTCCCCGCCCGTGCGGATCCCCAAGAATGACGTGATCCGAAGGCGCGCCGCGCGGTGATCAATGAGAGGAGAAAGAGGGGTCTCGAAGAAGTCTCCGAGGGAATAGGAGAAGCCTCCCGTCTGACAGTGCCGGCCGTGGTCTCTCGCCCTAGCCCGAGGTGCCCCGCAAGCAACCATCCTCCGTATGAACCTCTTAGCCCCGATCACTTGCTTCGTCTGTCTCGACGACCACCTCCGAAAACCGCACAAAAGCAAAAGCGTCAAAAAAAAAAAAAAGAAGTGATGCTAGAGATGATGAAACAAAAGAAAGAAAAGAAGGGGAAAAGGTGAAGCCATACTCTTCATACCCTGACGAGGCCGGAAAGCTCGTGGAAGCCGCTCGGCCGAGGGATCTCGCACCCTCAATCGGACCCCATCCCGGGATGTAGGAAAATCCGTCCGAGGGTACCGCGGATCCCAAGCCCCTCCCTCTCCAAAACCCGAGGCATCCTCGCCTCCTCAAGACGAACGTCGCATACGGCTCGATCGCCACGAAGTCCGAGAAGTGCCGGGCTCGCTCTAATCATCCCAGTCACGGACCGATCGCTCGGGTGCATCATATCGGCGGGAGGCTCCACCGGTGTCCTCAAAGGCGAGTTCACGCCATGCCGGCGCGTCACCCTCTCTCCCGCATAGTAGACGTCGCAAGTCGCCCCTCAAAATCCTCCGCCGCACCGGCCCGTATCTCGCCGCCTCTTCACCGCGCTTACCTCAAAGCGATCCTGTGGGAAGAATATCATCCCCTCATCCGTCTCGGCCTCCGTCAAAGGAAGGCAATCCGCGTACCGAGAGTCGTACGCCCCGGAGCTTATCTTCTCCCGGCATGCTTGGACCAAGACCGCATGGCCGGATACGCCCGACGTACGCCTCAGCCGCTCCACACCGTGACGTGGAAAAACTCCAACGCCCATACCGCGAAAGGTAAAAATCCAATCAATCCAAAGGCAAATAAAAGTGCGTGCTCAAAGGAAAGAGGGAAAGCAAAAAGAGAGCTTATACCTCCCGAGCAAACTCGAAGCAAGACAGGAGCTCACAGCCTCTTCCGCCGTATCTATCAAGAGCGAAGTACAAACACCACTCCGGCCTCCCCAGAAATATCTCCAACCGTCTCCATGTCCTCCAAGGACCTCAAGAAGGCAAAGACCGCCGTCCCTCAAAGCATGCCCAAAGAGCGTGCTCGAAAAGGTAAAACCAGGAAGGACCTAGCAACCGCTTCGGCGCTAAACCTATCCTCCCCACCTCGTAACTCGCGATGGTCTCCACGATCTTGCCGTAGACCACGGCATACTCCATCCCCATCCCCTTGGGAATAGGGGAAAATCCAAGAAGAGCTCGCAGACGCATCGCCGTAGCCATCTCTCCACTCAATGCCGCGTCCATCAAGGACAGACCCGTGATCGCAAAGCATAGTCGAAGGCGTAATGGCCGCCTCGCCCCGTAAGAAGTGGAATGTGTGGGTCGCATCCCACCAATGCCGCGCTAGAGCAAACATCAAGCTCTTGCACTTAGGGAACTTGACCAGCCCCTCAAGCACTCGACAAACTCCCGTGAGCCCCGTCTCGACAACGAACTGTCTCTGACTCGCAAAGCTCCTCGGCCCGCATCCGGAAGCCGATCCCACAAGTCAATCACGTACTCCACCGATCCTCGAGTCTTCATCTTGTTCACCGTCTCCGTCACAAAACGGTTTCCGCCCGTAAAAAAAAAAAAAGAAGAGAGAAAATGTCAAAAGATTGCATTTGCATTTACATTAAAAAAAAAAAATTTCGACAAAGATAACAAAGATACAATGAGCATAGCCCCATTTTTCTCGCGTAAAAGAAAACAATTTCCAGCAAGTCCCAATGCATTCATCAAAAAAAAAAAAAGGATGCATTCCTACGGAAGTAAAAACTCCGTCCCATTTTCAAAAAAAATGCATACATGCATATCATCCATCTTACATGCAACGGGAGGAAAAATCCGTCCCACTTTTCAAAAAAAAAATCCTAAACATACATACATCTCATATTGGCAAAATGCCCATTCTTTCCAAACAAAATGCATGCATTGCATCATCATTCATCAATATCAAAATTCAATTTCAAAAAAAAATCATCATCATCAAGAACATGCAATATTCAATTCCAAAAAAAATCACAATTCTTCGAATTTTCACATGAAATTTTCGAATTAAAAAAAAAAATGTGGCGAAAATGCCAATTCTTTTCCCAAGCAAAATGCACATTTTTGGGTTACTCATATACTCATTACAACATGCAAAGCATCAAAATCAAAATTCAAAGCCAAGAATATCAATCATTCGAATTTTCAAAAAAAAAAATTCAAAAAAATCACCCAAAATTTTCAAGAAATCGACAAGAGGATCAAGAGGATTCGAAATATACCGTTCGGAGATGCGGATCCGAAGCCCAATGTTGCCAAGCATCGGGGTAATGCTCCTCCGCAACCGATTGCGAAAGATTGTAATGCCTCCTCATCCGGACGAGCTCCAATCGCCTCTCCGCTATGGGACCACGTCCTTGGCCTTGAAAAGCGCCTTCCCCGTGTTCCATTGCTCGAAAATCAAGAAAATCGGACGAATTTTGAAGCTTCTAGGGCCAAAAATGGTCAAGCTCTCCTCGTTTTTCTCTCTCTGCTCTCGACAATCTCAAAAAATTGAATGGGGAAGAAGAAGGGCGTTGGCCCCAATTAATACCCCCGACTTTCCATCCCTATCCGCGCGGATGAGATTGCAAGGGTCAAAATGACCCTTTTGCCCCTTAAAATTTCGTGACTCGCAATTCCCCAACTTGACAAAGTTAACCAAAGTTAACCAAAGTCACTTGTCAAGAAAATTACCCCTATAGCCAAACGTAAGACCGAGTGCCCCGAGAAAGATAACGAGATCCCGTATCTTTCATCAAAATCTCCCTGCCAAACGTAAGACCGAGTGCCCCGAGAAAGATAACGAGATCCCGTATCTTCATCAAAATTACCCCTAGCCAAACGTAAGACCGAGTGCCCCGAGAAAGATAACGAGATCCCGTATCTTTCATCAAAATTACCCCCTAGCAAACGTAAGACCGAGTGCCCCGAGAAAGATAACGAGATCCCGTATCTTTCATCAAAATTACCCCTATAGCCAAACGTAAGACCGAGTGCCCCGAGAAAGATAACGAGATCCCGTATCTTTCATCAAAATTACCCCCTAGCCAAACGTAAGACCGAGTGCCCCGAGAAAGATAACGAGATCCCGTATCTTTCATCAAAATTACCCCTAGCCAAACGTAAGACCGAGTGCCCCGAGAAAGATAACGAGATCCCGTATCTTTCATCAAAATTACCCCTAGCCAAACGTAAGACCGAGTGCCCCGAGAAAGATAACGAGATCCCGTATCTTTCATCAAAATTACCCCTAGCAGCCAAACGTAAGACCGAGTGCCCCGAGAAAGATAACGAGATCCCGTATCTTTCATCAAAATTACCCCTAGCCAAACGTAAGACCGAGTGCCCCGAGAAAGATAACGAGATCCCGTATCTTTCATCAAAATTACCCCTAGCCAAACGTAAGACCGAGTGCCCCGAGAAAGATAACGAGATCCCGTATCTTTCATCAAAATTACCCCTAGCCAAACGTAAGACCGAGTGCCCCGAGAAAGATAACGAGATCCCGTATCTTTCATCAAAATTACCCCCCTAGCCAAACGTAAGACCGAGTGCCCCGAGAAAGATAACGAGATCCCGTATCTTTCATCAAAATTACCCCTAAGCAGCCAAACGTAAGACCGAGTGCCCCGAGAAAGATAACGAGATCCCGTATCTTTCATCAAAATTACCCCTGCTAGCCAAACGTAAGACCGAGTGCCCCGAGAAAGATAACGAGATCCCGTATCTTTCATCAAAATCATCCCGGCAGCCAAACGTAAGACCGATTTCCTGCACGAATACGTCTCGATTTTCCTCAAAGAAAGGCTAACGAAATCCCCAAAGAAAGTTAACGGAATCCCAAAGCCAACGAGATCTCGAGTAGTACTCGAACTACGAAAGGGCTTCGATTCCCACTAGGGATACGTAGGTAGCCTATCATTAGGTCCAGCCCTCGACCAAAACTGGTCACCCTCTCCTTCGGCAAAGCAGACAAAGTCCACCGAAAGGCCATTTCAAATTAAGGTCCGAGGCGCCTAAAAAGCCATCATCATCAAGGTCCGAGGCACCTAAAAGCCATCATCAAGGTTCGAGGCACCTAAAACGCCATCTTCCAAGGTTCGAGGCACCTAAAACGCCATCTCCAAGGTTCGAGGCACCTAAAACGCCATCTCCAAGGTTTGAGGCACCTAAGACGCTATCACTAGAAAGCGACAAATCGCAATCATCCCCACAGAGACCGAAAATGGTCATTCCTATCCCCAGCGAGCGGATACCGTCGCGACCAAAATGGTCATTCCTATCCCCAGTAGAGCGGATAGCCATCGACCAAAATGGTCATCTCTTATCCCCAAGCAGAAGTTTCTTTCCAAGAACCGACCGTAGAACTCGCTCATCGTGTTCGAGGCACCTAAAACGCCATCATCTCGTGGTCAAAGACCCGAACTACGATCGGCTTCGATTCCCATTCGGGATACGTAGGTAGCCTATCGCTAGGTTCACCACCCGATCACTGATCATCCCGCCAAATATGGAGCCTTACTCTTATCGACGACCCCGCTTCCTTCGAAAGCGCCGTCGCCGAGGGGCTACCGTAAGTGCTCCAATTTGAGCTTGTTAGAATTTTCGTTATAAAATTAACGAAAGTTATAACATTTCTAACAATTCCTAACTATCCTAACATTTCTAACAAAGGGAGGGTAGAATGGGCATTGCCAAATGAAGTTAAACCAAGAAAAGCATCTTAAAAAGCAAAACAAAAGAATAAAACCATAAATAGAAAGGCCGGAAACACAAAAACTCGGGCCGTTAATTTGGTTTTTTTGAATTTTTATTCTTGTCCAAAGGCCGGAGCCGTAATTAATGAACAAAGTGCACGCCATCGACCTTGTCCGCGCGGATACCTTTGCATTTTCAGAGGGCTATAAATTGAGCCCTCCAAATACAAAAATAAGGAGGAAGAACACAATAGCAACGAAGTTCTCGCGAAATATAGAGAGAAAACAAATGAGAATTCTCAAGAATTGTCACCTTTTTCTTTCCAATCTTTCCCAACTCATACTCATCCACTCACTCTCATATTAAAGCCCTAAACACTCATACACTCAAGCCAAACACTCAAGAACACAAGGAAGATTGGTAAACCCTCCTCTTCCTAACCCTAAATCTCATCCATGCATGCATCTTCAAACTACAAAATGTAGTTCTTTCATCTTTTTCTCTAGATCTAAGAAGATCACCATGGAAGACCATCTCCATGGATGATCTTCTACAAAGATCAACATTATTTTCAAAGCTTTTCTTTCTTACTTGCAAAAATGCACTTTCAAAACCCTAAAAAACCATTTTCAAGCACTAAATCTTGATTTCAAAGGGTAAAATCCCCTCCCCAAGCAAATGAAATGCTTAGTCCTAATGTACCCCAAGGATGGTTTGGTATAGTTGATTCACCACTAAAATGTCTAGTGATCACTAACCAAAACCTAGGGAAATGGGGACAAGCATGGATGCAAAACCCCCTTAAAATCATATTTTCTTTCTTGAGAAGTTGCTGTCCAGTAGCAATTTTCTCAGACCTCAGTCCATGGTCTTAATTTTTGGACACAGATGAACTTGGAATTTGGTGTTGACTACAAAACACTTTTTGTAGCCAACATCCAGAGCTTTCCAGACATATTTTTACCTTATTTTTTGGGTGAGTAAAACTCCTCTTTTCAATTTTTCTTTCAGAGGCTAGTTCATCAGCTTCTGGGAATCCAGATCTCATATCTGAGGTTTCCAGAAGGTTTTGACCCTCAAATCTTCTCCAAAATGGAAATTTCTTTCACACAAAGTTTATTCAAGGAGTCTAGAGAAACTTTCATTCTCTGAGTTCATCCAGATTATGAAGTTTTAGGACCCTTGAATCCATTTCAAAATCAGGTGTCTGCTGCCATTTTCTTCTGGCAGAAGTGACTTCTCAACTTCAAAAGGTTTTTTGAGTACCAAATCTCAAACCAAAAATTCTCCAAAAAATCATGGGATCAGTTTAAAGTCTTAAAAAGACATCCCAATTTTTACTTTTTCCAGTTTCAACTTATTTTGGCCAAAACACACACACACACACACAAATGATTTTCAGCTTGGAAGACTCGTTTTTACGAGGCGCGTCGGGTGCACACTAACGTCCTTCCCGACGCGTAACATGACCTCCGAACCTAAATCTCTGATCTCGGGCTTTTTTCAAAGTTTTGCCCTTCAAAATTAAAATGGCGTGGCGACTCCGTTTTTTTCCGGTTTTATTTGGTTTTTCAAAGAAACGCAAAAATCGAATTTTTCCCGCGAAAAAGGCAACACCATCGTTACAGTAGTAATAATTATATTATTGTAATGAAACATCTAAGAACTAATGTGATGGTAGAACAATCACATGCTTGGCCATTTTCATTCGGAATAAGGTGATTGCATTTTCAGTCGCCTTATCTAAGCAAAGGTGATTGCATTTTCAGTCACCTTTTCTAAGCAAAGGTGATTGCATTTCCAGTCTCCTTCTCTAAGCAAATGTGATTGCATTTCCAGTCGCCTTTTCTAAGCAAAGGTGATTGCATTTTCAGTCGCCTTACACAAGCTAACGAGATTGCATACCCAGTTGCTTTATACTAGCTAACGTGATTGCATTTGTAATTTAATTAATTAAATAAATAAAATTAAAAAACCCTTTACGTGACGGCAAAAAGCAGTCACGGAAAATAAGTCTCTAAGGCGACTGCTTATCCCATCGCTTTAAGCTATTGCGACAAGGGTTTACGCGACTGCCGCGACTGCCATGGCGATTGATTTCCTAGTCGCGTTACCTTTTCGTGACTGCTTTTCGTACATATGTGACGGCTTTTAGCAGTCACAAAAAGTCTTTTTTCTTGTAGTGGGATTTCAATTCCCTAAACTATAATTCTAA
The DNA here is from genome assembly GCA_022495995.1 of Adenophora triphylla var. japonica. NCBI lineage: Eukaryota > Viridiplantae > Streptophyta > Magnoliopsida > Asterales > Campanulaceae > Adenophora > Adenophora triphylla. The sequence goes on from JAFEMH010006447.1 coordinate 31,815, forward strand.
TAACTCTCAACGGTTCTCCCGCATAAGTCCTATCCGTCTAATCATCATTAGTGGAAGAACTTCATACAAACGAGGGATCATGCAAATGATTTATTTTTTTTCATACCAAGCTTCACACAGTACCCCTTCAATGCTAAACTAAAACTGCTATTATCCACAATTTGCTAAGGTTAATTAACTTCTCAACTTGAAAGAAAGTCCATCACACAACACACAACCTATTTTTCAAGAATCTAGATAGTCTTCTAATCTCTTTCTTTCAATTAACTAAATTCTCCAAACTCTTAGGATTGGTAACAAATTCCACAAGAGAGCTTCAAAAAAGGTAAGGTTCCCACTTAACAACATAAAACAATTGCAGCCACTCTCGAGTAGATGGTAAGAAAATTCCGGTTTATCTAAGTTAACTTCCTCGAAGCATACGCTATTACTTTTCCATTTCTCATAATATCACAACCTAATCTTCCTTTAATACGCACTTAAAATTCACAAAGTCCTCACATCCATTAGGTAAGGTAAGGATCGGATCTATAGCCAATCTATTCTCCAACTCTATCAATATGATTCATTCTTATTACATCCTACACCATTTATGTATTATTTAGAGTTAACTAAATCAATGATTTTACATTTCTCAAGAATTCCCTAAAAATTCCTTCGGTAGCACTTACCAGCCCAAAGATCACAGACTCAATCCTCATAAGATCCATGGTAACATCCGAGTTTAAGATTATAGAACCCAAAATTTGAAATCCTCTAGATCCAACTCACACTAGCTACAATTTGCATACAAGGACTCCTCACAAGGAATCATTAACCCAATTCTCAAATGATTTTTCATGATCTTCCCGGAACTTCAATTAACAAAGAGACCATCAATCCTAATTACCATAAAGCCATCAAACTAAGGATTAAAATTCTGATTATCATACTTAGAATCAACACAGGAGATACCTTGATGGAAACACAATTACCATCTACTCACAACTAGCACGAACAATTTCCGAAAAGACTTCTTATGCAAGTCTAACACAAACCAAATATCCTTCACACCTTTTAACCAAAAACTCCACCCTTAATGCCTATATATAACAAGAATTCCACATAAAAGTTTATCGGTATCAGATATCAATATAAGCAAATTAGGCATAGAAAAGGAGACTCACTTATTATGATAGTCTACCAATGCACAACAACTACTTAACCCTCCAGGTCAAGTATATCTCAAAATCATAAATTGATAATCATACCAAATCAACTGGCAATACATGCTCAGCCATAACCACATCACCATCGTGGTAAACCAAAGGAGATTCGAGGTATTCTCTCATAAGAGCAGAATCCTCTAACAATAAAACAAAATCTCAAGCAATGTATGCCACATAGACGCAAAATGTGATGCCAAACATAAATGATATGAAACAGGATCTATAAAATATGACCCCTACTTCTGAGACAGGGAATATACCTCTAGTGACCTCTGAGGAATCTATCTCTCCTGGACCCGAAACACACACTCGATCACAGACCTTCTCTTTCGGTTCCCCTTCATTATCTCTTTTGGTACCACCTCTTTGTTGTCCACCCGGCTGACCGCTGCTTAAAGCTCGTCCCCGCTGCAACCTTGGGCAATTCCTCCTAAAGTGCCCCATCTCTCCACACTTGATACACTTGCCTTGCTTACTCCAACACTGATCTTCGGTATGTCCAATCTTCTTGCAAAAATTACATTTCATCCCATACTGTTTGGATATTGGCCTAGACGAAGAAGCTACCACAAGTTCCCCTCTCACATTTCCTGCAGTTAAAGCCCTTGGCTGTCCTCTAGCGAATTTGGATCCTTGTCCTAGATACTTTGGTTTATTTCTAATCCCACTTTCCGATTTTCCACTATTTTCTTCAATGTTATTCTCGATCTCATATGTTCTATCTATTGTTGTCTGATAATTGGTGAAGCTATCAATCACTAATTTCTTCCTAAACTCAATCCTCAAATCTTTTACAAACCTATAAACTCTTCTCGCTTCATGCGATACCAAATGAGGGCAACACCTAGCTAATTCCTCAAACCTGACTGAATACTGATTCACCGTCATGTTCCCTTGTTTTAGTCCTAAGAATTCAATCTCCTTCTTATCCCTTGTAACCATTGAAATGAAATAATTCTCGAACTGCTGGGTGAAATTATCCCAAGTCTAGGGTGTATAATCCCGCTCCCAACTTCCCTTTAATATCTGCCACCACTGTTCAGCTGGACCTTCAAGTTTGAAAACAGCATACCTAACTTTCTCTTCGTTGGGACATTCTATAACCTCAAAAATCCTATTCATTTCTGCTAACCATTTTTCTGCCTTTAACGGATCCGGATCTCTATTAAAGCTCGGTGGATTCATCTTCACAAACCTTTCCAATTCATCACTTTGACATCCTTTAGATTGATTCAGAGCTGACCCTCGAGTCTCCATATTCTGTACAAACATCCTGAATAATTTCATCATCTCTTCATTCTGAATTCCACCTATACCCATATCTCCTTCATTTCCTAGAACCTTTCGCTGATCATCGTTGCTTCCGGCCATTAGAACGAACTCCTGCATTAAACACTCGGCGTTAATTACCACACATTCCCCCTTAGTTTAGACATCTACCCTTGACCTCTAAACTAAGCTCTGATACCAACTGTGAGCACCCCAACCCGAGACCTAACGCGTGTCCCGAGCTTGAGAAGCTCAAACTAAGAAAACCCATCTTAGATTTTTAAAACTTTTATTTCACTTTAAAAGAAAATCACTTCTCAAACTTCCAAAATAAAATCAACTGATAATATCTCCACTCGGAGGAATTTAAACAAATACTTCGATAACCATACTTGATCAATTACATTGAAAACCCTAATTAACATTGTTTAACAAAAGAGTTTTCCATACAACTTATAAAAGAATAATACTTAAATAGGACTCCCTACAACCCACTCATATACCTATCCTGACAAGCCCCAAAAGCCAGAGTCCAAACTCTTTCCCCGGCCTCACTGGTTCAGGTCACCTGTCTCAGCACAATCTAAAACAGTAAAAGGGAGGGGGTGAGAATAAATTTCAATAAGCTATTATGAATGCAGCAAGATGCCAAACAATATGCAACACATAGCATGGTTACACATAACACATTATGAAAGCGGTAAACACCTTACGTTACCTCATTTTACCTTTCCCGTCTGAACAATAAGTCGTACAACGTGGGAGTAAAACTCCTCTCTTTGGTGAATTGCCCTACGCACCTTCACCGCTTATAGGACTCATACTCCGAGAGATTCATATAAGAAAATAGGATACTTATATGACCCTTATTCGTAGTATCATATAATATCGCGCTAATCGTAAAGCTTTTGGCTTAATACGAAGCATTCCACCCAATCACCAAATCGCAGCGGTGCCGTAAGGCTTACGGCTCAATACGATCGCTAGTACATCCCACTCTGTGGCCACAGAGGGGCCGGTCACAGGTATAATGAACCTTCAATCACTTATAGAACAAATCAATAATTGATTGGATTCCATTATACCCCCGAATCACATATACACGTTCAAGCACATAATAGATACTTGAAATAATCCACAAAAGGGATGATAATATAACAACATGGTAAAATATACTCATGTTAAATCAATACTATAAGTCGCAACATCCATACACTATACATAATACCATTAACGAATATAAATTCAAGTAAGGTATCCATATAACCACATAATCCACACCGGGATACAATATAATCAACATGCCAGATAATCCACAACTGGGATACAATATAATCAACATGCCAGATAATCCACAACTGGGATACAATATAATCAACATGCCAGATAATCCACAACTGGGATACAATATAATCAACATGCCAGATAATCCACAACTGGGATACAATACAACCATATACCAAATAATTCACAATTGGGATACAATATATTGATGTAACACATATACATTCCTAACCAACACAATAGTGTGATTATAGTCTCTACAATGTTCAACTAATCTCCAAGGTATGGGAGCAAGTAAGGCCACCCTAAACCATAAACCATTCTTACAAAGTCATTACTCAACCTTGAATAATATTAAGAAAAGTGCAAGACCTACTTCCCAAGTTTGAACCACTTTGGTGAAGTCACAAATCAAACTTATCCACCATTTTCTAACTAATATTTAACTATTCCCAATATTCCATTTTGACCAAATAAGACATCATGGCCTAGTCAAGATATTCTACTTTAACCCAAGTTAAAGGAAATTAATTCATATCTTAGGTAGACTAGGTTACTACTAATTTATAATGGTTGGGAGTCATGTCACTAGGTTGTGGGTAACAATCAGCAAGAAAGGAGACTAAGGAAGTTCTAGTACCATGAGCGACCGCCCATGCCACTTGGGTGACCGCCCAAGTGATTTTCAAAAGGAACCCAAGTTGCTGCCCTCATGGGCGACCGCACACAACCTCTTGGGCGACCGCCCAAGAGGGATTTCCAGAAAACTAAATCTCTGTCCACATGGGCGGCCTCTCACACCCTTATGGGCGACCGCCCAAACCCTTCTTCAGCATTGCCCAAATTTCCAAAACCCCTTTTTACTTATTTTCTTTTCCTTTTAACCAACCTTATTTCCATGAACACCAAAAGGATTTCTAACTTTAAAATCCTCATCCTAAATCATTTAAACCCCAAAATAATATAAACCTAAATTATTTACCACAAGATTTCCAACCCATTTCACTTACACTTTTCAAGTTAACCCTTTTTAATCTATTCAACCCATCTTCTTACACTTTGATCAATATCCATGGACAATAATATCATTCTATACAATTAACCAATTTCTCAACTTCAAGAAAGTTTCCAAAGCATCAAATGACCATTGTAACAACAATAACACAATAATTAGTTCATGAGCATTTAGAGGAAGGAAAATCATAATAACTCACTTCCTAACTCTAATACTTGGCCAAACCCACAATTTATACTTACACTTAAACCATTAATATATCCAATTACTCTATACCACTCTTCTCCCAACTTTGATCACCAATTTACCACTTAAGATCAATTCTAACTCAAATAATATTATTCAAAATACCAAAAATCATCTTCTTTAAATAAGAGATTAATTAACACATAAAGTGAGCAATATTTAGAAGGAAGTCATAATAACTTACTTAGCAAATATGGGATGGAATGAAGATTTTCTTAGCTTGATGTGCTCCTCTCTTCACCCCGAACACGAAAGTACACTTGGATTGGAAAATGGAGAAGAATTGATTGCCCTAGGGACTTGGAAGGAGAAGTTCTTCAAGATGGAGCTTCCATGGAAATTATGGAAGGAGAATGAGGGAGGAGGATGACATAGGGAAGATGATGGAAAAGGGGATGGGAAGAGTATGGGAGGAGGGTAGTATCATTGACTAAGGAGGGGGAAAGGTGAGGGATTTAAGGGGAAAGGAATGCCCCCCCTCCCATGCCAAATGATTTAAGGCTTTCCCATTTCCACACAACAAGCCTAACTACCCACATTTTATTTATTTTATCCATTTCTATTATTATACTTCTCCCAAGAATATTATTTTTAATTCCCAATCATTTCATCCTAATATAAGAAATCAAGGATATAAAATGAACACATAATTTTTAACAATAATATTAAAAGCACATAAAGTCAACAATTAATATAAAAGGCATATAATATGATACTAAAATAGGTGCCTAGGGTTAGGGTCGTTACATATTTGTCAAATTTATGCATGAAAATGTTTTCTATTTTACTTAGTTCACAATTGTTTTTATTAAGTTTACAATTGTTATAAGATTATAATTGTATTAAGGGTATGTTTGGCAACTCAATTCCAATCCATTGAATTGGAATTGAAAGAGTTAAATTAGTTTCACGGAATTCATTTTGTTCTTTCAATTCCAAATCCAAGTCTTGAAATTGAGGTTGCCAAACATACTCTAAATACTTTGATGATTAATGTTTCACTTGCAACAAAGAAAAAATCTATCTCAAGTCAGAAACCACTAAGCCCTCGATAATAGAGTACCATATTCTATAATAGACTCAATATGAGATTGTAATGTACGTGAACTTTAGAAAAAAAGGAGAGAGAGAAATGATTTAGTGTATTCAAGTGAAACCGAATAAAGATAGATAGTACCTTCACAGTCCTTATTTTAGTAGAATCGGATAATAGCAATTTGAATGTGCGCCTTTGAGGCGAGGCTCCTCATCATAAGTAGCCAGGTCGGCTTGGGTTGACGGTTGTGAAGTGGAGAGTAAGGATAGGGAAGCTCATTTCCTTGTATTATATGGAGACCGAGGAGGGATCTCTTCATCTTTTGATGAGACCTTGGTCGGTCTTGTTGAATGCCTTGCTCGGCATATGAGATGATGTCTGGTCGACATGTATAGTTGTTGTGCTTTGGTCATTATTCGCTCTGCTATATCTATGTCGACATAGTGGAAATGACGAGGAAACATGACGAGCAAAGGTAGGGAAGACCCACTCCCTTTGTCTCGTTGATGTATACACATATACATCACATAACGAGTTCTAGGATTACCTTGTTGGATTAAATCCGACGCTCGTTGTTGCGGAAGAATTATGCTTGTGCTACGAACCCTTGATTGTCTCGATCGTTCCTACAACCCCCGCTTTGCTCGTCCAATCAATATCACAAGATGGATATTGATTATATATTTCACACTCAAATCCTAAGCTCTCGATGGTAGCTTAGAGAATCGCAAATCAGCCGAGATAATATATGGGAGAGAGATATAAACTACACGTCCAATATTATGAGGGTAAAGACCCTTTATATAGTTGACTTGGTCTAGTCTCACAATCCCACTAGGATTGTACCGGACCATTCTTGTCCAACAAGAACTTGATATTATCCTATTTTGAACATATCAAGATAGGTACCAAGAGTCCTAGTCCAACAGTCGTAATTGAGACTTGTGTGAATTATATTTTAGATCTAATTCATTGGGCCTTACTCGGCCACGAATACACGTTCGTACCTCGATTTATACGATTCATTCTATTATCTATTTGTCTTGTTCCTTAATGGTTTTGGTCCAATCTCCCATCACACTTTTTTCTTTTTCATATTTTTATAAAATTAGGGGCCTCTTGGAACCCTTTTCGCTTTAAAATTATAAAAGTAGATCCCACTACTTAAAAATAAAATAAAAAGTCAAGTGTCCAAAACACATACACGCAATTTGATTGAAGAGTGCCAACAACTTGTTTGTCTAAATGCCACTGAGAATAAACTAGTATATGACTAGATATACACAAAACAGGGCCCCTAGCTCTATAAACAAGTTTTATAGTTCATCAACCCTGCAGCCTGTTCTTGGCATGTTCCTTTTCTTATTTTAACCCAATTCATCCCTTCTTTTAAATGTTTTGAATGCCAAAATCATTGCCTATTCATACGGAGTAGTATTGTTTTTTCGGTCAGCTCTATGTTCTTGACACTTAATTTGATTAAAATCACGTTGAATGGTTCTGGCATTGGACAGTTCTTCGGAAATTGTTCATTTTTGTTCTTTTTTTCAAGAAAAAAATGATTCTTTATATTAAGAACAAAAATAGATATTTATTTTGGGACGGAGTTAATAGAATAGTTCATACTGTATCTAATATTGACTCGAATTTGGCCATACTTTGTCTACCTAATGTCACGCGTACATATGCGAAGTACGGCTATGATATTCTTGAATGGCCTGCATTAGGTAATTCTGCGTGCTGTCGAAAAGTAAAACAACCTAGCATCATACAAGAGAGAAGAAACCCAAATAAACAAGTGGAACATTTTCAATGGAGCTTTTCCTTCTATGGCTGCTTTGTTTTGCTACAACAGTTGTTTGTGTTCATGGGCAGCTTCAAACAGGTTAGTCTGTCTCATCTTCTTTTAAACTTTTGAAGAGTTGACTTTGCTTATACGTGATTGTTTTGCTGATCAAAAAAGGGTTCTGTCTGGAAACAAGATTATACCTTTCTTTTTGAGTACTTGAAATTATCGAGTGATATAGTCTGGATGAAGTTAGTGTATCCATTTCATTTATGTTTGATTCTTCAGGTTTTATAAGCATTGATTGCGGGTCAAAAGAAAATTTCAACTTTGTGGATATTGATACCGGAATAAGCTACACTTCAGATGGAGCTTTCATCAACACAGGCACAAACCGAAACATTTCTTCAGAATACGCGTACCCAAACAACCCTATGCTACCACAGCCTCTGTCAGATGTCAGAAGTTTTCCTCGAGGGAACAAGAATTGCTACACATTAAGACCCACAGGTGGAAGGAACAGCAGAAATCTGATCAGAGCTCTTTTCATGTACGGAAACTATGATGGAGAGAACAAACTGCCTGTGTTTGATCTCTATGTTGATGCCACTCACTGGATATCAGTCAGTTTCACAAACGCCTCAGATATTGTTTCACCGGAGATCATTGCAATTGCATTAACAGATACTATAAGCATTTGTTTGATTAATATAGGACGAGGAACTCCGTTTATATCAGGATTAGAGTTAAGACCTCTGAATGGTTCAGTTTATAATACTGAACCGGGGAGTTCAGGTTCATTAGTTATGTTTCAGAGACTGGATACAGGTTTTATCAATGGAACTGGTAGATATACAGATGATGCATATGATCGGATTTGGTCTCCTTATAGCTTGCCTTCTTGGGACTCGATAACCACCTCTGAAGATATTGATACAAGTGGAAATGGCTATCGTGCCCCTTCTGGGGTCATTAGAACAGCAGCCAGGCCAGGAAATAGCACGGGACCCTTGGAACTGACCTGGACTACATCTGACCCCAACTCTCAGTTTTACGTTTACATGTACTTTTCGGAGTTGGAGATCTTAAGGAGAAACCAATCGAGAATATTCAATGTTTCTTGGAACGGAAACCATCTGTTTGGACCTTTGATTCCTCGCGGTTTTCATACAATGACTGTTTATAATTCAAGACCCTTGGTGGGAAGGGAACATCGGCTTTCTATTTTTAGAATCGGAAATTCAACCCATCCGCCCATCCTTAATGCTATCGAGATTTATATGGTCAAACAGTCAAATGCATCAGCAACATTCTTCAGTGATGGTATGTTTCTTATTTAACTTACAAAGCTCACTATTTACATTACTTATGCGCCTGATAAGTTGAAGGATGAACTATGAACAAATAATTGCTAACAATAAAGAATGAAGCTTGTAATAACAGGAATTTTTTTCTCATTTTTTGGTTTTACAAATATGCGATGCTATAAAAGACATCAGAGCAGTGTATCAAGTGAACAAAAATTGGGTGGGTGATCCGTGTAGCCCAATGAATTATTCGTGGGAAGGTCTAACATGCAGCTTCAATAATTTAAGTGCCCCTAGAATAATTTCAATGTAAGTTAAAGCTTCAAATACATAGAGATTATTCCTTGTTTTGTTTCTGATTTTAACATTTAGGCTTCTTTATTTGGATTAGAAATCTGACTGCAAGTGGCTTGACCGGGGAATTAGCTGCTTCCATTGCAAGTCTTTCGTCGTTAGAGACACTGTGAGTTTAATTGATTGTTTTTGTTTAGCATCCTTTCGGAACAGAATTTCTAGATAGTGACCTCTTTTTCGTTGTCAGGGATTTATCAAATAATAGCTTGACCGGAAGTATACCCGAGTTTCTGCAACAATTGTCAGTTCTGAAGTTTCTGTAAGTTCCATGACTGAAATGGTTCGTAACTTGTCACGAAAAAAAGAATCATAATTTGACTTAATATAACTCTATTATTTCAGAAATTTGGAAGGCAACCAACTTTCCGGCTCTGTTCCAAGGAAACTCGTAGATAAATCAAGGGACGGATCTCTCATACTAAGGTAATTTTTTCTCTAAAACATCCCATTGTTGTGATAAAGATTTCTCTGCTGAAGCATTTCTCTTGACAAAACAGCTTCTTACCATATACTCCCTCCGTCCCATCCAAGTGTGTACCAAGATTTTGGGCACGCAAACTAAAAAATACTATTAAGATAATGAAAATGTGTGGTAGAAAATGAAGAGAGAGAATGAGTGGAGTTAATAGTAGGTTGGTTGAATAAATTGTATGGTGGAGAATGAGTGGAGTTAATGAGTGGGTGGAGTATGGAGAATATACAATATTAAAACCTTTTCCATTTTTGATAGTTCACTTGATCAAAACAGCTTCTTACCAGGGAGTAATCTATATGAATTATGCGTTCTCAAAACATAGTTTTTGAAAAACTTCCCAAAATGGAGCATTTTGATGCTCTTTACTTCCCTTTAAAAGACGTTGCTTTAAATTATGATATACTATGTAAAAGCCACGTTTTATATAAAGAAAAAAAATTAAAACTTATATTCCAAAATTATCCGTTTAGATTGTATTTTCATCATTTATCCTGTTTTGTGGCGCTCTAGGGTGGATAGCCAAAATCTATGCAACTCAGGCTCGTGCAACAAAAGAAACAAGAACTTGATAGTTCCAATAGTTGTACCCATCATAGTGATTTTGGCCCTTGGGGTTGTATTGATTACTATCTGGAGAATAAGAAAAAGGCGCAGATCAGGTAGTTGCTTTTGTTGTTTAGTTCTGAATCGCAAATTTTTGGTGTTTTTGGAAATATGTAGTAAATGGCATCATGAAATACTTATGACAGGGAAAACAGTATCAGACGGAGAAGGAATAGCGTTGCCATCACTGAAAAAACAGTTTACATATGCTGAGGTTGTGAGCATTACTGATGACTTCCATACCGCAATAGGCAAAGGAGGTTTTGGAACTGTATATTTAGGCCAGTTGAGAGATGGCAGCCAAGTTGCAGTCAAGTTGCTCTCTTCCACCTCATCTCAAGGATCTAAAGAGTTTCAAAACGAGGTTTGTAAACTACACAGATGTCCAAATCTGTTCAAATTTGAACCGTTACGTCATTTATTAAGCGTATTTTGACCCTCATCCTCCCACCAATATGGGCACCCATTTATGAAAAATGTAATCTGAGCCATTCGCAGTTGAACTGCATAGGCCCCAAATCCATCTTTCTACTATGCAACCCAAGAAATTTTGAGAATCATTGTAGGTTTCCTTAATTTTTTTGCAGAACACTTTTAAAATATCCTGAAATAGAACATAAAGCTATTTCCAGTAACGAAATGAACTAACTGGAAAAGTTTATATACTTATCTGATTTTCTTATGTAATTGCAGGCTGAGCTCTTGATGAGAGTTCATCACAGGAACTTGGCCACCTTTGTTGGTTATTGCGATGAGCGAAACAACATGGCACTCATTTACGACTATATGGCTAATGGAAATCTCAAGGATTATATCTCAGGTATCGCATGGCCTCTGTTATATGCTTAATGATTTTTTCAAGCTATTTTTTTTCTAGAACTTAATAAACAAATGAACTTCTGTGCATAATAATGCTGCAATTTTCTCGATTAGATATCGAATTTTGGATTAGTCATTTTTCATTTTCGAGCCTGCAGATAAAAATACCGATGCCTTGAGCTGGGAAAGGAGACTACGAATAGCAATAGATTCTGCACAAGGTTAGTACACTGATTCAAACAACAACATTATTTAACTCAAAACAAACTAAAACTTGATTGTCCGAACAGAATTGTCGTGATTCATTTCCAGATTTACTAAATTGTTTTATTCTGAATTGCAGGACTTGAATATCTCCATCATGGTTGCAAACCTCCCATAATTCATAGAGACGTAAAGTCCGCCAATATTCTTTTAAGCGACACTTTGGACGCTAAAATAGCAGATTTTGGTCTTTCTAAAGGTTTGCCGGCTGATGGAACCACTCATATCCATACTACAGTCATTGGCACAACCGGCTATCTCGATCCAGAGTACGTTTCATTTTACCAAAATGAGTTCTTTAAATATATATTTAAAAAAATGGATTTTTTTTATCAACTGATGACTTAATCTATTATAATACTGACACTTGGAAGTGAAATCTACCCGGAGATTGAACCCCGGCCTGACCTTTTGTGGAGAAAGATATACTTGATGCCGCTTGAACTAGAGTTGTTTGGCTATTTAACGAATCTTTAGAAACTAAATGAAGTCACTTAACGAGTTCTATTTCTGATTTTCTTAGGTACTTCATATCTCAAAAACTTAACGAGAAAAGCGACGTTTACAGTTTTGGAATCGTTATGCTAGAGCTAATCACTGGCCAACCTGCGATTCTAAAGCACAAGGATCATCTCCATATACTACAATTTGTGGCTCCATTTCTTCAGAACGGCGAAATAGAAAGCATAATTGATGAGAGATTGGGAGGAGGTTTTGATATGAATTCTGTATGGAAATTCTTGGAAGTCGCGATGGCATGCACTACTAGCACGTCTTGGCATGCACTACTAGCACGTCTATAGAAAGAGCAAATATGAGTTTCGTGTTAACAGAGTTAAACGAGTGTTTGAAAATGGAGATGGCTCGGGGTGGGGGAAGAGAGACAATGCCAAGAAACGAGAATCGGGTAATATATGTAAAATCGAGTCATTCATCGGAAGCATTTTCTCAGGGTTACGAGTCGTTGACCGGTCCATCGGCTAGATAGTGAAGCCTTATAATGTTTCAGCTTCTGAAATGTGCAGTGAAAATATGTAGCATAAGACCATACTTCATTGTAGTGAATTTTTATATTCAGGTTAGAAAGTCATGGGTTTAGTTTGCAACAAATTATTGCGGTGGCTCGCCAATACGCAAGAACGGTAGGAGGTGTAAATGTATCTCCAGGGACACAAAGGGCGGATAGCAGGGGCGGACACAAAAAGATTAAAAGGGGTGGAAACAAACCCCCTTAAATAAATTGTGTATGTATTTTAGTGGTTAATATGTTGTCATTTTAACCTGATGATTGTATGCTCAAATCCCATATCAAAAAAAAAAAAAAAAATCTTCATACAAAGCTTTAAATTGTATTTGTGCACATCATTACAAAATGCTTTTAATCCGCCACTGGCGGATAGTCAATCTTTTGATTGATGACTATCTATTATAATGAAGATGATGGATCTATCCCGGGATAAAAAAAAAAAAAAAAAAGACATGACAAATACGCAGTCAAGAGCGGATCAAAAGGCCGAGGCTGTAAACGATATTGGGAAGGCAATAAAAGATAATGAGGATAGTTTCTTATTTAATGTCTTTATTATTTCGGTTTGACATAATCCTCTAAATCTTCTTATACTTCTTGGATTGGCCCTAACATTGTAGGTGTATTTAAAAATTACGGGTGAATAGCAGCATAATCTTACCAAATTAATGGGCAAGAGCCAATATCTCTAATTATATTATTTGGGTCCCATTAGTTCCATGATAAAGGCATAAACTTTTTTTTATACAGATTAATTGCACTATAATTTATGTTAAGTTTGACAAAATTAGTGCTCATACAAATAAAGACATCCTAATTCCTAAGTACTGATCAGTGGAAGAGTTTAATATTTATTAAGGGGTCAAAATAAATTTTGATTTATAGTAAATAACTACTGTTACACCCGTGCGTTAAACGCACGGATAAAAAACTATTTCAAAGAAAGTTAGAAATAATAGGAGAAGTTGCTCTCCATAGAGCACGTCACACATCTATCCCTTTTATTTTTCCCTTTTTTTATATATAGCAAGTCACTATCTTACAAATGTGAAATGACAAAATCGATCAAGTTTTCAATTTCAAAACTGGCTGTGAGCGAAAAACGAAAATGGAAAGCTTTTTGAGAATTTAAGGAGTTATGAAAAGTCTTAGTTAAGGAGTCATTTGGCGGTGATTAGGCGTCCTAGGCGAGACCTTGGCGCTTAGGCGTGACGTGACCTAGGCTCGCCCAACGCCAAGAAAGATGGTGTTCACAAAGAAGCCAAAGGCCCCAAATGCTAAGGCCTCTAAATATATACTAAATAAAAAGCTTTCTTGAGAAATTAAGGAGGCGCCCTAGGTGTGACTTAGCGCCCAACACCAAGAAAGCTGGTGTTCACCAAGGAGCCCCAAAATTTATACTATTCCATTTTTTAGCACTTCAATTTCTAGACAATGTGAGATTAATATACCATTTGATTTTCAAATGCTAAGGCCTCTCAATATAAACTACTTCATTTCCTAGCATTTCAATTCCTAGACAATTATCCCATTTAATTTTCAAATGCTAACGCCTCTCAATATATACTACTCCATTTTCTAGCATTTCAATTTCTAGACAATGTGGGATTAATATCCCATTTGATTTTCAAATGCTAAAGTCTCTTAATATATACTCCCTCCGTCCCACTATAGTTGACACCCTTGAGGTGGGCACGGGAACTAAGAAGAAACAATTAAATAAAGAAAATGTGTGGTAGAAAATGAAGAGAGAAAATGAGTGGGGTAAATAGTGGTGTTGATTGAATAAATTGAGTGATGGAAAATGAAGAGAGAGAATTAGTGGTGGGGTCCATCTAATATAAAAATATAAAAACTAGGTTATTTTTGGAAGGTGTCAAGTATAGTGGGACGGCCCAAAATGAAAAGAAGTGTCAAGTATAGTGGGACGTAGGGAGTACTATATACTATTCCATTTCCTAGACGATGTATGATTAATATCTCATTTGGTTTTCAAATGCTAAGGTCTCTCAATAAATGGAAAACTTTCTTGAGAAATTAAGGAGCTATGAAAAGTCTTAGTTAAGGAGTCATTTGACGGTGATTAGGCGCCCTAGGCGTGCCCAACACAAAGAAAGTCAATGTTCACTAAGGAGCCAAAGGCCCCAAAATTTATATTACTTCATTTCCTAGCATTTCAATTCCTAGACGATGTGGGATTAATATCCCATTTGATTTTCAAATGCTAAGGCCTCTCAATATATACTATTCCATTTTCTAATATTTCAATTCTTGTGAGATTAATATCCCATTTGGTTTTCAAATGCTAAGACCTCTCAATATATATTAAATGTAAAGTTTTCTTGAGAAATTAAGGAGCTATGAAAAGTCTTAGTTAAGGAGTCATTTGACAGTGATTAGGCGCCCTAGACATGACCTAGGCACGCCCAACACCAAAAAAGCTGTTGTTCACTAAGGAGCCAAATGCCCCAAAATTTATACTACTCCATTTACTAGTATTTCAATTCCTAGACGATGTATGATTAATATCCCAATTAGTTTTCAAATGCTAAAGCCTCTCAATATATACTACTCCATTTTCTAGCATTTCAATTTCTAGACGATGTGGAATTAATATGTCTCAGATTTTTCAAATTTTATTTCGGGTTATTAAAGGGGGTGTGTTTAGTAAATGAGTAATGAACCTAGCCTCTATTTAATCTCAGTTCTAGTTTAAGTGAAAAAATGGAGGGTGTGCATAAATGCTTTACACTTCATCCTTTATATAGTTATAGATAGATGTGGTATTATACTACCTCCGTCTTGGTCGAAGTGTCCCAATTTTCTATTTTGGGCGTTCCATTTAAAATGTCTCATACCCAAAAAAGAAAAGTTTTTTCACTATTTCACCCACTCATTCTCTCTCCTACTTTATTTTTACACTCACAACATTCTCTCTCCTAACTATTCCTCCCACTCATTCTCTCTTCTATTTAATTTTTCATACTCACAACATTTAAATTTTTCTCTTTCTTACATCACTTTCCTTAATTCTCACGCCCAATTCATTTTGGAACACTTCGACCGAAACGGAGGGAGTATGAATTTGGTTCGACGGGGTGTCAAAATTATACTAGTACTTACAATTATTGGAAGAAAAAAAATAATAAAAAATTATAAACGGGTCAAAATTAAATAGTACGGAGTACTAAATTAATAATTTTTCAAAGACAAATGGGGCTGCTACCCCTTAAAGGTAGGCACTAATAATCTTTAGTTAATTCAAACAGAGAGCATATACATACACACACACAGAGGCCAGGCAGACCAGAATTTTGAAATTGTGTGAATTTGATATTTAAAAAATATTATAAATAATAATAACAGTGAAAAATAACTTCATATATAAAAAAAAAAGTTATATATAATCGATCACTTAGGTAAAAAAATATTTTTTATTTCAAAATTCTGAAATGAGCTGAAGTTTACGTCAATTTACATATAGATCCGCCCCTAGCATATATTGGGTTTAAAAGTTGAAGTATGGCAACTAGATTTAGCTAGGAAAGGTTGAGGAAATCATGTCTAAGTAAACTATGCACAACTATATATATAAGAAGGATCTTTCGAAGACGACAAGCGATTAATTAAACTAATTGATTACAATTAGCAAGTCGACATTAAAAATTAACGAGTGATTAAATTGTTCGATAAGCATTGACTTTTCGCTATAATTAATCTGTCGCATATTGCAATCAATCAACACAAGTATACTCGTTCATTGACTTGAACAAGCTCGTTAACACGCAAATTTACAAAGGGGGATGTAATTAAAAAAAATTTCTCCCATGGAATAAGCACGGAAACCGGGAGAGATCAAGCAAGATTAATTAAAATTTTATGTTGTTTTCAAGCTATAAACATGTGGTAATAATTTAACAGTTTATACTTTATATAATTGGAAATAGTCCTTGAAGCTTAACTTGTGGAAGACATCAATTTTTCTTGAAATTAATACACACGTGAATGAGAAATTGTCTGCATAATTGCTTGCCAAAATCAACTTTCAACCCTAATAAAAAGAATAAAGGAAAATACTCCCTCCGTTCCGCCCGAAATTCACCTTTTACCCAAATGGGTATTTTGATAGAAGCTTCACCATTCCTAAAATTGAAAAGGTTTATTAATATTCTTTTATACATACCCCGCTTCTCATACTCACATTCATAAATTGTGGGGCCCACTTGTCATATCCACTAACTTTTCTCCGTCGTATATTTAAATTGTGGGTCCCACTTGTCATGCCCACTAATTTATTCTCTCTCACAACCATTTTCCACTCAACACTTTCCTTGAATATTGTGTCACTTCCAAAATGGTGAAGCTTGAGCCCGGAGACGGAGGGAGTATATTGTATATAATTGGGAGATTGCATGCAGGTTTGGAAAGAATCGTATGTGCGTGTTTTTAGTTTTTACTCTTTCTCCTTATTGTGTTATTTTGACACTCAATCTCCGTAATGTTGTCTATATTCTTTGATATTTTAAAATAACGGATGAAGTATTTTATATATAAATATATATTTCTTTAAAAATTTGTTTTTTTTTTTGTTAGTAAATGATGTACAAAATATTAAAATATCGAATGTTGATTGAGATAAAATTGTTTGACAAACAATAGAAGTTATGTACACCCTCCTCCCAATATAGAAGTTACCAAATATTAATGCACGAAAATTAGAAAAAATAATAAGTGTTGTGAGTATAAAAATGAAAAGTAAGTATGAAATAGAAAGCGGGGTAGTGAGCAGGGGGGGCGAACACATGTTTTACAAAAGGGGTGGCTGTGAAACACACCCCCCCCCCCTTTTTAATGTTGACTTGTAAAAAAAACAAAAAAACAAAACAAAACAAAATATTAAGTGTACCCTCCACTTACCAGCTCAACTTACCCCCTTGACAAAAAAGGAAGAATCGATGCAGGTAGTTAGAGGTGAGCATGGTACGGTTCGGTTCGGTATTGGGATAAAACCGATACCGAATCGAAATACTTCGGTATATTAAAAATTTATACCATTAGTTATCGGTTTTCATCGATTCGGTTGTTTCGGTTTTCGATTTCGGTATATGCTCGGTTCGGTTTTTTCGGTTTTAAAATTGTTTAAAGTTCTTTATAGAGTCATAGGGTTTTATGCTTATTGGGGTTTCTCAAAAATGCTATTTGGAATTTCTTTTTCGAAGGAAAACAATTTTCAAAATCCAAAAGTTCGAATGACATAAGATTAATTCTTCAATTTAAAGATTAATAGTCCAAAAATAAATACTTCATCATTGAAATGGAACATAAATCTAATTGCACAACTTATATTAACAACTGTAAAAATAATAATTAATATATTTTTGAGCATAAATATATAAAATATATGCTCGTAACATAACATAATAAATTAACAATATACTCGACATATGTAACAAATCATATAAAAATAATATGATTTTTTAGTTTCGGTTCGGTTCGGTATGATAATCGGTTTTGGAATCATAAAACCGTACCGAATCGAAAAAATCGGTTTTGCTATAATTTAATACCGAACACTAATCGGTATCATCGATTTTCGGTCTTTTCGGTTCGGTTTTTGTCGGTCTCGGTTCGGTTTTCGGTTTTTTCGATTTTCTTGCACACCCCTACAGGTAGTAATGTAAAAAATAATAATTTTTTTAAAATTTTTTGGGTAATGTAATTTGTGAACCCCTCCATTTTAATCCTGGGTCCGTCCATGATAGGGAGTTTTTGTTATGAGTATGATAAGTAGATCTTATTGTCTATTTTGGTTAGTAACTTTTATATTGAGGTAATTAAAAAGGAAATTAGTAAGTTTTATATTATATTGAGACGGAAATCTATAGTATAAATGGGAACTCCCTCATGAACAGTTCTTTGAACAGTTTTAATGGGGAAATTTTTCATTTTACCCTCACTATTTGGTATCTTTCTCATTTTGTCCTTAAAAAAAATTTATTTTTAAATTAAAAAAAATATAAAACAAAAAAAAACAAAAAATAAAAAATATGGCCTTGAACACGTCTATGTAGTAGCCATTTTAAATGAGTATGGATTAAGGAGTACCTTTTTGAAGATGTTATTGTTTAATAGGAAGTCAAAATCAATGACCATTTACTATATGTACACTAGGCCTTGATATATCTATTTATTTAAGTACAAGAAATAATCTTCTTAGCTATCCATAACAAATATATTTATATTAGGAAGTTTCTTAGAAATTAATTATAACACACAAATATTAGTGGGAGATCCTTAAATTGTCCACCATGCAACTTTTGTGACCAGTGAACAGTCAAGAAAGAGTAAGCCAACATAGCTTGACTGGAGAGTCCCATGATATTTTCAAAAAAAAAAAAAAAAAAAACTAAGTAAATATTGTCTCAATATGGGAAGAATATATCTTATTTAACAAGTCAATTTTATTTTATTTTATTTTACAAAATAGCTTTTCATGTTTATACTTTCTTGAAATTTCACTACAACTAATGATATCCTCCCTCCGTCCCATTACAATTCGGACAGTTACTGTTCACGCGTAGATTTAGAAATTATAATTTTTTTTTGGGGGGGGGGGAGAGAAAGAACTTGTTTTTTTTTAAGTATGGAGGAGTATATGGTAATTATTGATTTTGAAATTAAGATGGTTTAATTAATTTAAAAACGGTTTTTCTAATGTGTGTCTTTAGCCTTAAAGTGGCACGTTATGCCCCAAAATTATATCTATTAACAATTTTTTACTTACAAAATTTAAATCTATTTAAATTTTATAAGAGCACACGTTAAGCTCAAGAGAACGCGTTAAGCCTCATATATATAATTCTAAAATTCAAATGCGACTATTTTGTGGGACATAAAGGAGATAACTAAGAACTCGAAAAAGTATTAATTCCCTTGGTATAAATTAAATCTTTACATAATTATTTGCAGCCAGAATAAAAATATATCTTTAAACTCTATAAAATCTAATAGCAATCAATAATTTATTACATTTTGGTACCATCCTAATTGTGGTGCATCATTTCTTGAAAAATTAGCTAACAAACTAGAACAGTTTGAGTTAGCTTGATGATCACTTCCAAGTTTACTTATCTCTTCCTGAAAATCAAAGCCATCAAGAAACCCTAATTCGCCTTCATAGTAACCGTAGTCACCATTTTCTAGAGAAAACGAAGGCGATAATATTGGAGTATTTTCATGAGAAGAAGATGGCACCGTGTTGAAGGTACTACTACTAGTAAGCGGAAGAGTACTTGTTCCCTCTTCTTCGTCGTCTTCCATTAGCCATGATAAAATCGCCTCTTGTTCTTTAGAATTCGTTTCCACAGTATTGGAAATTAATGTTGTTGAATTCACGACCGGATAATCCTTATTCCCATAGTCCTCATCATCGGCTTCTTCAACTTTAGGAGAGATAGTAAAATTATTATTATCACGGGAAACATTCCAATTGGTGTTACCGCGTTGAGATGCCACTAGCTTTTTCTTCATCTTGGTGTTCCAGTAATTCTTTACATCGTTGTCTGTTCTTCCTGATAATTTTGAAGCAATAACGGACCACCTATAAACAAAACAAATTACGCGATTTTAATACATAGGAATATTACAATAATGAAATGAAGATTTTATTTCTTTTCTTATTATAATGTGAATTAAAGAAAAGGGAATTAAGATATATAATTAACCTGCTTCCGATATTTAGATAAAGATTTAAGATAATGTTATCTTCTTCATCGGTAAAGCCTCCATGTTTGATGTCTGGCCTAAGATAATTCAGCCATCTTAGTCGACAACTCTTCCCACAACGCTTAAGCCCTGACGATGATAAACGCAATGTTAGAAAAAATATATAAAAGCGAACGAGAAAAAGAAAAAGAAACATTTTTTTTATTTATTTTGAAACAAAAAAAAAGGTTATTAATAAATTAATACCTGCTTTGCTAGGTAAAGCTATCCAGTTGCCACCAGTGCCATGGGAGTGGAGATAGTTCTTGAGAATGGAGTCTTCTTCAGGAGACCAAGGACCTCTCTTCACTTTAGTTTTGTCACAACAAGGTGTTCTTCCCATCTCTACTTCAATTATAATTTCTATTTAATGATTAACTCTTAATCAAAAATGATTATTACTCTCCTAGCTCTTGATATTTTCTATCAAGTTAATTAGCGAGCAAATTAGTTAGTGTTCATATGAGGCCTTTCGCTTTATATAGGGAGAGAGAGAGAGAGAGAGAGAGAGAGAGAGAGAGAGAGAGAGAGAGAG
Organism: Adenophora triphylla var. japonica; assembly: GCA_022495995.1. NCBI lineage: Eukaryota > Viridiplantae > Streptophyta > Magnoliopsida > Asterales > Campanulaceae > Adenophora > Adenophora triphylla. Next base: position 52,807 of record JAFEMH010006447.1, read on the forward strand.
AGAGAGAGAGAGAGAGAGATTGACCATGTCTAAGCCTTCAAACTTAAGATTAACTATTTCCCACTTTCCATATTGAGTGTTTTTTTTTTATTTGATTCTTCTTAACCAATTAATCTATTCAAATAATGATAATAAAAAAAGGGAAGGAAAAAGAGAGAACTGAAAGAACCTTTGTACCAAACTTCTAAATATATCATATTTTTGCTATTGATAAAAAATAAAAGTGAAAATTCATTTTGGGTGGCAAAAAATATAGTGTTTTCTTGTGACACACTCACACAAGAAATTTGCTATCTCTCTCTCTCCCTAAAACTCATGCCTTTAATTAAAATATTAAATCTTCTTTCTTTTTTGATTTCCCTAAAAAAAGGATTTTGGAAGAAAAAATGTAGTTAATTTTATTACAATTTCAACAAGGCCAAAAACTAATATTTATGCACATCTGTACTATTTTAAATAAGCCAAAAAGCTCTAATTCAAGCGTCATATGAAATGAAAGGCAGAGGTTCAAATCTCACCAAATGCAATTTTCAGTATTTTCAAAAGTCACTTTTGTAATAGATTAAGTGATTCATAAATCTTTTTTTTTTTTGTATGTTATAAATAATTATTATGAGGGCGAGCCTTAGCGTAACGGTTAAGTTGCTCCTTTGGTGACCATAAGGTCACGGGTTCGAACCTTGGCGAACAGCCTCTTGGCAAGTGTCAGGAAAAGGCTCTAGCAAATGGTTCCCTCTCCCAACCCCCGCTTGGCGGGGAGCGCTTGGCGCACCGGGGTTTGAAAATGAAAAAATAAATAATCATTATGATCATATTTGATTATAAATTGAAAAACGAGAGTAAGATTCTTTTTTTTTATCCTAATTATCTGGCCATTGCCGTAACTGTTAGCTATCCAATGGTTTACATCGCTTGAGAAGGAGCCAAAGATGCGAAAGAACGTCGCTTCTTGCTTGAATCACGTAATTGGACAGGATCGAAGGCAATGAACCGAACGTGTACAACGGGGCAAATTAGGGCCTTCTCCTATAAAGAGGGGCGTATTGGGAGCACGATTCAACCCAAAAATATGATTATTTGTAAGCAGTGTCGGACTCAATTTTTCTTTTTAAGGCGGGTAAGTTATATTCATGAATTAAAAGGAGGCAAAATAATTGTGTTTTTTTTCTTTACATTAAGGAAGGCAATTGCATTAAAAAAAATTAAAATATTTACACTATTAAAACAATATTTTTAAAAATCAAAGGGGGGGGGGGCAACGCAATTGCCCCGTTTATCATCAAGATAGGTCCGCCACCGTTTGTAATTGTAAGTGAGGTTTGTTGCTGCACATGAAACAATTTTTTTTATTCATACATACATGTATTACTTTACCATATGTATATTTTTAATTTTTTAACTATACTTTGAATAAATCAAAAATAAAAATTGTGATTTCTTTCTTTAACGGATAATTAAATATGGGGCATTTACCAAAAACTACTTTTGAAAAATGGATATTACAAAAAACAAAAAAACAAAAAAACAAAAAACCCACACAAGTTAGATATTACAAAAAAAAAATCCTTAAATATTAAAAAAAAACTCCTTTTTTTTCTTAATTTTTTAAATGATATTTTTCTGTAAAACAACTGATAAATGCATTTATAATTTTTTTTAAAAGAGGTTTTTGTGCTTAGTATATTGGTTAAAAAACGGATAAATGTATTTATCAATTATTTTAACTGATAAATGTATTTATCAGTTATTTTAACTGATAAAAAAGAGCTTAGTCAATATGATACCGTGCACAAAGTCAATTAAATGGCCACAAAAGTTTTGGTTTGGTAAAGAAAAGATTGTTCACCCTTCAAGGTCTATTTATTTTTCTTTTATTATGTCATGCTCAAATTATTACCTCAAATCTACCCTACCATAGTCACATTAACCCTCTTAAAATAATCATAAAGCTAATTAATCTCGGAATAATTAATAATATTAATTTTTATAGCATACAAACGTATAATTCGAGTTTTCTGAAGGGAAAATTCAATATAGTTTATTGGATACGCATAATTTGAGGTTTCTAAAGAATTAGATGCTACGTGACTCTTTCAACAGAAAAAATCTAAAAAAGAAGGCGAATAATTTTATGCAATGATGTAGAATTAGAAGAAAGTAACATAATAATTAACTTTTAAAGAAAGGCGAAAAGTCGACGAGTTAAAAATTAACCCGTTAATGATCGAGGATTAAAAGTCAAAACTAAAAAGGTTAATTAGTTTATTACTAATTATTATAGTATTTTATTATTCAAGAAATGTCAAATGCATCATTATAAAGAAAATGTCTTGGGAACATGCTTGACAAGTAACTAGGCATCTTAGGTGAGAATGAGCCTTCGATTACCAAGATGACAAATAGATAAGTTAACATTTTTTGAAATGGTTCAGTCATCAATTATGTCATGTTGGATTGTTCAATCTAATTTAATAAAAGGGGACAATGTTTAAAAATATTACTAATTAATAAATATTATTTATTATTTATTAAGAATAATAATTATATATAGAATGGTTAAGATAGCAAGTTATAGTGTTTTATATATATATCTTTCCTCATATTACCATTTTTCATATCCATTATTCATAGGACAAATACCATTTCTCATCCTAATTGCCATTGCTCCTAAATAGTAGAAGTTAGGGTTGAACAAAAAATTTGCGGAACCGGACCGAATTAGTAGAATCGGATCGGATCAGTAAAAATCAGACCGAAAAAATAGTATTGGTCTGGTCCTAATTCCAAATTTTTATGGAACCGATTATTTGGTCTGGTTCTGATTTTGAAAAAAATATACGTGGTCCTGATCCTAACTGTTGATTTTGTTATTGTAATTTGGTACTTAAATATGCTTGCTTGTACAGCCATATACTCTCTCCGTCCTGAAATATTGTTCAGCAATTTGGTTCTTAAATATGCTTGCTTGTAGATTTTGTTATTGTAAAAATTATATTATATTGTAATTTGTAGAACTGGTGGAACCGGATCGGAAACGGACCATTAGAACCTGACCGATGGGATCGGTCCTATAATATAATGTAATGGTCTGGTTCTGGTCCTAAATTTTTATAAAACCGAAGCATTTGATCTGATCCTGCTTTTCTAAAATTTTGACAAAAATTCGACCAATCCGGATAATGAACACCCCTAGTAGAAGTTCTGGGCAAACCTGAATCAATTCTGTATCTAATGTTTGTTCGGATATTGGTGATTCAGAAAAAAAAATAAATATATATATATATATATATATATATATATATATATATATATATATATATATATATATATATATATATGCTTTGTTTAACTACCTAAGTCACTCATTTTTACATGTGATTGCCCGACCGATACCAATTCATCAACGTCATTTTTACATGGTGAGATAGTCTCACAGAAAACCACCTCTTATGAGTATTAAATAATCAAAGAACACGGTTTATGTTCAACTATTGTTTATCTAAGCCATCTCTATTTTGTATGTAAAAAAATCACTAAGAATTCAAGTGGTAATTTACAATTTATTTATTTAGCATGCATTTGATTATGGACAAAGATATTGAGGCATGTTTGTTTTAAGCGCGAGAGGGATACATAATTGTATAAATATAATTATTTGATGGCTTTCAAGTCACCATAATATATTCGACTGGGGGTGTATTAGCATATAATATCGTTTGGAAATTAGTAAGTTTTATATTGAGACGGGAATATATGATAATGTAGTAGCCATTTTAATTGAGTATGGATTAAGGAGTACCTTTTTGAAGATGATGTAGGAAATAGTTTAATAGGAAGTCAAAATCAATGACCATTTACTATGTACACTAGGCCTTGATATATCTATTTATTTAAGTACATGAAATAATCTTCTTAGCTATCTGATGCGCCCTAGCAAAATATTATTCCCGTATAATGGTTACCCGGCCCGAGTATATGGCCTGTGGGGGGGCCCTATTTTATGAGGATAGGGGGCCCTATTTTATGGTCTATAGGGGGTCCACATTTTATGAGAATATTGTCAAAGTTCTAATTATGATTTGGTTCCCCTGTATTATTTGATATATGTCGCATATTACGTGTTATTTCTATATGTCGCATATCATATGTTATAAGCTATATGTTACATATTGCCAATGTTATGATTGTTAAGTATCGCATGTCTCAGGTCGCATGTTGCATGTCTCATGTGGCTTGTCGCATGTCTCCTGTGGCTTGTCGCATGTCTCATGTGGCTTGTCGCATGTCTCATGTGGTTTGTCGCATGTTGCATGCCTCCTGTGGTTTGTCGCATGTCGCATACCTCCTGTGGTTTGTCGCATGTCGCATGTCTCCTGTTGGTTCCCGCATGTCGGACATTGGTTCCCGCATGTCGGATGTCGCATGTCGCATCTTGGTTCTCTCAGCAGCATGTTGATGTCTCCAGGAGAGATGCCGCGCCTTGACAAGTTTTGGACTCTTGACCTTATCCAAATGTAATCTCAGGAGAGATTTCCCTCCAATGACGGTGTGACACGTGGCAGAGATAAGGATGATGGTGATGACATCACCCCTGGATATATATACTCCCCCCATTTCATTTTATGAGGTATGTTCAAAAAGATGCCCACTCTCTCTCTCTCTCTCTCTAAAATATGGGATATTATGTCAATATATGTCAATATATGTTATGAATCGGATTAATGATTCTCACGCCGGAGGGTTTTTGGGGGGAAAATCCCCCCGCCCTAACGGTGTTTTATCTTGTAGGTCCCACATTATTTAGGACCTCGAGGAGCGTGTTTATCCGGATCGGTCTCCGTTGCTACCCCGGTCAGTTTCCTGTGCAACCTATTTTTTATGGTAGCATCAGTTGGTTCCGTTGCCGGGACTGACAATTTTCCGACGAAGTTTGGCCGGAATAGAGGAGCCGGGGGTATAAATTCAGACTACAACAGTTGGGGGTAGCTTCATATGATCAACGGAGTTCGCCGGAATTGGAAGTGAGCTATTTCCGTTTTTTCTGGGCAAGGGAAAAAGGTAAAGCAAAATCTGGAAAGCAGATCTGTAAAGGAAGAAAGAAGATGAGGATTTTAGGTTGAGGCATTGAAAGCTTTTCTAAATCTTGGTCACTGGAAATGGTGGAGGAAGAGAGCGTGAATTTTGTTAAATTTCGTTTTTGTTATTTTTCGTGGGGCTTAGAGAGAGGATCGGGAAAGGCAAAGTCCATTGAAATAGATGAAGGTCCAGAGCAAATATTTAAGGAAAGAAGAGGAGTAGCAGATCTGGGAGAAGAGCCGGCGCCGGAGAAGACGAATCCAGTCGCCGGAAAAGTTAGAAAGAGAAAGTGAACAGTGATGAACAGTGAGCGGAGATACGTGTCGACAGAAGAGTATCCCTGTCCGACGCGTGTCAATTGGCTAGGGCGTTGTTTCAGTACGTGTTAAATAAGAGGGAAGCCGTGGTTGTGAATGTCGCCGGATTCGTGAAGTGAAAATGAAATCGCAGGGGCGTGAAACTGCGAGATGAAGTCGGAAACGGCGAATCCTTGATGGGGTGAGAAAAGGAAAGCAGAAGTCGTATAAAAGAAATCAGAAATGGTGAGGCTCAAGTATCAAACTCACAGCACCAAAAACCAAAGCGTAGAAAGAAGATGAAAGCGGAAATCGAAATCGGGGGATTCGCAAAAAAGGAATTGCAAGAGTAAAGTTACACGAGAAGAGGAGCGACGTACCAAAGTCAGTTCGTTTTTGCTGGCCGGAATTCATTAAGTCAATTGAGAGGCCGGGAAATGTTATGTCGTCGGCCGTAGCAGCGACAAAGGAGATCGCCGGAATTCCGAGACCTTGGAGGTCGTCGGGAGGAATGGAAGCCGCCAGCAATTGATGTCACCGGGCCTTGAGTGTCGCCGGCAATTAGGAATGAAGATGAAAGCGGAAAGAGAAGAATCTTGTTGGGGAAGGGAATCGGCAGAGTTCTGAGTGGGTTTCGTCGGAATCAATGGAATTAGCCCGCCGGAATGTCGCCGGTTAGAATGAAAGTCACCAAGTGAGGCCAGGTCGCCGGAGAGGGAGGATCTCGTCTTGGATGTCGCCGGGAAGTGTAGATGTCGCCTGCACTGAAGGAGCCGCCGTGGAGATCTCCGTGGGGAGCTGCCGCCTGGTCTGGAAGGGACGTGTGTAATGAAGAGGAAAATGGGAATTGAAAGTGGAAAATAAAAGAGATGAAGAGGAAATAAGTTAATATCAGTATATGATTATGGGGCCCACTCGTTTGTAAAGGTGATTCCAAAAGAGGAAGCTTCATTTCCAGTTTGACCTTGGCCCCACGAAAGTCAATCAGGTGAACTCTTTCAAATTATTGTCATTATCTAGTTAATTAATGAATTTAATATGGAATATATACTTGAAAATGCTAATACTTAAAGACCAATTAAGACCACTTTACTATGAAAATTTGATCTGCCTATTTACAAATGTGATTATGATTATTTAGCAATAAAGAAAGTAAATGGTTATGATATGAGCATGAATGATATAAATTGGGGAAATATTAACTGAAACACTTGGTACATAGGCTTATAAATAAATCAAATCATGGTATGCTACAGTATCTTGAAATTAAAACCTTGATTTTGTAATTGAAATATGCCGTATATTCGGTTGTTAATAACAAGAAAGTGAAACACGAGAAAATAGTGTGTAAATGAGTATATGATTAGAAATTTTGGTGCGTAGTAAAATCAAATATGCTCTCTATTTACTATGCTAACTTGATAGAATAAATCAGCTCAATGTGTTACTTGCCTATTTCCTGCTCCTAACTAGAGATAATGAGATATAGAAACTTGAACATGAATGGTTATAGTCTAGCGGGAAAAAGCTCCGTGAAATGGCTAAAGTATATTTTGAAATAATGTTTTGACAATTGGCAATTTCATATGAAAAGAATAGAAAGAAGTGCTTGGCGACATATGAAAAATTATGTTTAGGTCTATATTCAAGACAGTTTGCCAATATCATTCCTATGTTTTTAAATGATGTATTCTTGGTTGAGAAATAGCGAATTGCATGCCTTCTTGGAGTTTTTGTTACTTTTTTGGCAGCGAGTTGGTTCGGGAAGAGGGAAGTCGCCGGAGACAATGATTGTTGGCCAAATAAGTCAGGTCAATTCTTCCTTTTTCATTGTAGCCTTTACTTTGATAAAATGAAAAGTAGAAAAAAATGGTATTGTTATTTGTCGGGCTAAGTATTTGAGACAGGAAAAGTGGATGAAGAAAGTTAAAAGTTAATGGGAAGGATAAGCGTGGGACAGCCTTGATGTTGAATCCGTTCGGAATATCGTTAACCTCCGTCAGGTCGTTTCTTTCCATCTTTCCTATTTGTGTTGAATTATTTTTCATGTAAGCTCATTATGTGAGAATATGAATGCATGCTTAAAAATGTTGTTACATAGCACAGTTAAATGTGTCCTGAACTGCTATATTAAATGGGCCGACTTAACTTGCTCGCCTACTTATGTCGCTAAAAAGAGATAGTGAGTAACTCAAGCTTTGCTGATCAAAAATAGGTGTGACAGAAAATGAAAATGGTTAATGGGTATCTGATAAAGTTAAAGAAAGTGTTCTCTGTTTACTATGCTTGCTTGATAAAATGAATTGATTTTATGAGGTATGCGTGAAAGTGCTAGTGTCGACGCCTATCAAGAAAGAAAGTAATTGTGATTTTAGTACAAATGAGCCAAGTCTAATATGCCTGGAATATATGGAATATAGGCTTCGCGAGATTGATTATGTGATCTTATGTTACAATATGTGGTTATTATGATGAGATATGCTTTGCCGCTAATATGGAGCGTGCTTTATAGATATGATATAAGGTCAATAGCGTACATGTGCATGATTCCCTTGAGGATTTCTAATATGTCCCTCAGAATGTATAATATGATATGAAACACCTGTTGCCTATTTGCTAAAGTATTAATGAACGTGGATTAGTATTATATTGCAACATGTCGTGCCAATTTTTAAATTATGCCCTTGTTTAATTGTTTAATGGTGAAAGTCGTCAAGATTAGCAAAGTATGGATCTTGATCGAATTACATGTAAAAGAAGTATGGCGCTAGAAAAAGGATATCCCGCGAAATAAAATAGGTGAATTTTATGCTCGACGCTTATATACAAAATGGCGTCAGAATTATGAAAAATTATGCTAAGGTCTTAAGTGAAAATGGAAGTATCATGATATATGGGAACGTTGACCTGCTACATGTTTGAGATCTTGAAATGATGAGTAATGAAAAGTGATGGTCATAATGATATGCTTGTTTCTAGATATTTGTAATTCCTTATTTCTCTCATTCATATAAGAGTTGCGTAATGTTTGTTTGCTATGTCAAATATAAAGGAAGGGTTTCTAGATTTGCATATGACTACCCTGTGTTTTTGACAGGTACCCTGTCAAGTATGACAAAGTCGACCAAGTTACTTGGCCGGATGGTAAAGCTCGAGTTGCTGATATGTCAGGGCTCGCATCCCGAACTGCCTATGTGTTGATAAAGGTTGTTGCCGCTAAAGCTGCGACAAAGTTGATAAAGATTGTTGCCGCTAAAGCTGCGACAAAGTTGATAAAGGTTGTTGCCGCTAAAGCTGCGACAAAGATTGATAAAGATTGTTGCCGCTAAAGCTTGAAGATGGATTGTGAAAGCTTGAAGATAAGGGGCGGTGCCTTGGAGATAGTGGTTCCTTGGCACCAAACCTTGCGACCTGGGGACATTGAGGCCCAGGCGCGGCGTCTGGAGATAGTGGTTCCAGGCGTCTAGAAAAGTCCCAGCTTTTTTATGGGCGAGAGAGGGGCGGCGGCTTGGAGATAATGGTTTCAAGTCGCCAAACCTTGGGCTGACATCCCTGTGCTGTCCGGGCTGACATCCCGAACTGTTGAGGCTGACATCCCGAACTGTTGAGGCTGACATCCCGAACTGTTGGGCTGACATCCTACGCCGTCGGGCCGACATCCTACGCCGCCGTGGCCGACATCCCATGCTGTTGGGCTGACATCCCATGCTGTCAGGGCTGACATCCCATGCTGTCAGGGCTGACATCCCATGCTGTTGGGCTGACATCCCGAACTGTTGGGCTTACATCCCAAAGCTGTCACAGTTTTGAAAAGATTTTGAAAAGTGAAAGTTTAGCGAGATGTCGCCGTTTTCAAAAGTTTTGAAAAAGTGAAAGTTTGGCGAGATGTCGCCGTTTTCAAAAGTTTTGAAAAGTAAAAGTTTGGCGAGATGTCGCCGTTTTCAAAAGTTTTGAAAAGTAAAAGTTTGGCGAGATGTCGCTGATTTGAAAAGTTTTGAAAAAGTGAAAGTTTGGCGAGATGTCGCCGTTTTCAAAAGTTTTGAAAAGTAAAAGTTTGGCGAGATGTCGCCGTTTTCAAAAGTTTTGAAAAGTAAAAGTTTGGCGAGATGTCGCTGATTTGAAAAGTTTTGAAAAGTAAAAGTTTGGCGAGATGTCGCTGATTTGAAAAGTTTTGAAAAGTGAAAGTTTGGCGAGATGTCGCCGTTTTCAAAAGTTTTGAAAAGTAAAAGTTTGGCGAGATGTCGCTGATTTGAAAAGTTTTGAAAAGTAAAAGTTTGGCAAGATGCCTCAGTTTGAAAAGTTTTCGAAAAGTTTTAAAACTGTGGGGCTCGCATCCCGAACTGTGGGGCTCGCATCCCGATCTGCTCATGCGACAAAGTAGATAAAGCCGCCTCAAAGTAGATAAAGCCGCCTCAAAGTAGATAAAGCCGCCCCAAAGTAGATAAAGCCGCCTCAAAGTAGATAAAGCCGCCCCAAAGTAGATAAAGCCGCCCCAAAGTAGATAAAGCCGCCCCAAACTTGATAAAGCTGCGACAAAATTGATGAAAGTTATCAGAAAAGTCCTGGTTGAAAAGCCAGGCACAACGGGATTTGCATTAGCAGACTCGGGAGCCCGGGCAGAGGCCTGGCTCAGAAAAGTCCGGGTTGAAAAGCCAGGCACAACGGGATCTGCATTAGCAGACTCGGGAGCCCGGGCAGAGGCCTGGCTCAGAAAAGTCCTGGTTTAAAAGCCAGGCACAACGGGATCTGCGCTTGCGGACTCGGGAGTCCTGGCAGAGGCCTGACTCAGCTCCCAGCCTAGCCTGAGTGGCGAAGCTCCTGCGACCTGGAGATAGTGGTTCCAGTTGCGGCGACCTGGAGATAGTGGTTCCAGGCTTCTAGAGCCTAGCCTGAGTGGTGAAGCTCCCAGCCTAGCCTGAGTGGCGAAGCTCCCAGCCTAGCCTGAGTGGCGAAGCTTATGTGATCTAGCCTAGCCTGAGTGGCGAAGCTTATGTGATCTAGCCTAGCCTGAGTGGCGAAGCTTATGTGATCTGGCCTAGCCTGAGTGGCGAAGTGCCTGCGACCTGGGGAGGGACCCAGGCGCCTGAAAAGACCGAAAGGTGGGCTCGCATCCCGAACTGCTGGTTATGATGGGCTCGCATCCCGAAATGCTTGTGTGATAAAGTTGATTGGAAAAACCTGGCTTAAAGATGCCAAGCAAAGGTTGAGCAATGATGGAATTAGATAGTTTGACTAAGTGGTTCGCGCGGGTTTGATCAGCGTGGTTCTGATCAGCGCGGTTTGATTAGTAGGGTTTTGGTTCGCGCGGTTTTGATCAGCGCGGTTCTGATCAGCGCGGTTTGATTAGTAGGGTTTTGGTTCGCGCGGTTTTGATCAGCGCGGTTTTGATCAGCGCGGTTTGACCAGTAAGGTTTTGAGTAGCGCGGTTTTGATTAGTGCGGTTTCGATTATCGCATTTGTGATCGTCGCGCTTTAATTAGCGCGTTTGTGATCGTCGCGCTTTAGTTATCGCATTTGTGATTGTCGCGCTTTAGTTAGCGCGTTTGTTGATTGTTGCGCGTTTGTGATCGTCGCGCTTTAGTTAGCGCGTTTGTGATTGTCGCGCTTTAGTTAGCGCGTTTGTTGATTGTTGCGCGTTTGTGATTGTCGCGCTTTAGTTAGCGCGTTTGTTGATTGTTGCGCGTTTGTGATCGTCGCGCTTTAATTAGCGCGTTTGTGATCGTCGCGCTTTAATTAGCGCGTTTGTGATCGTCGCGCTTTAGTTAGCGCGTTTGTTGATTGTTGCGCGTTTGTGATTGTCGCTTTTTAGTTAGTGCGTTGGTGATTAACGTGCTTTTATGCTTTGATCAGTGCGGTTTGGCCAAGTGTGGCCTTAGTGCGGTTTTGAGCCAGGTGTGACCAAGAGGTTTGGCCGCGAGTTTTTGGTTTCGGCCAAGAGGTTTGGCCGCGAGTTTTTGGTTTCGGCCAAGAGGTTTGGCCGCGAGTTTTGGTTTCGGCCAAGTGGGTTTGGCCGCGAGTTTTGGTTTCGGCCAAGTAGGTTTGGCCGCGAGTTTTTGGTTTCGGCCAAGAGGTTTGGCCGCGAGTTTTTGGTTTCGGCCAAGAAGTTTGGCCGCGAGTTTTGGTTTCGGCCAAGTAGGTTTGGCCGCGAGTTTTGGTATCGGCCAAGAGGTTTGGCCGCGAGTTTTTGGTTTCGTCCAAGTGGGTTTGGTCGCAAAGTTTAGCCCAAGTAAGGGCTGGCACAGGTGTATTTTGGTTTTAGAGTTGGTTCGAGAAAGACCTGGCTTAAAGGCGCCAGGCACAGATGGACAAGGAATAGTAAGTCGCCCCGAAACTAAGTAAAGCTGAAGGGCGAGAAGTACAGTTAGGGAGTAAGGCTGCCTAAAGACAAGCCTCACTCTTTTGAAGGGAGTAGTATGCATATAGATAAGTTATGTAAAAGGAGTCTTCGATAAACTATCGAAGCAAAAAAGGTAACTATTGAAGCAAAATGCAGTAGGCAACGTGTAAAAAATGAAATTTCAAAGCAAGTTAAAGAAAGAAAGCAGTATCATTCAAGTTAAAGTTAAGGATAAGTCGCAGATTGCGACGACCAAAGTATAAAAAGCGAAGTTAAAAGACAGAAAAGTAAATTGTTTTAGTATAGACCCACATCAGATTGAATTGTTGAAAAGACGTCAAAAGTCAGAGGGATTGAAAGGTTTTTGGCAGAATTGTCGAAACAAACTGTAGCGAAGGAGAGTTATTCGAAAGTCCAGCGACCAGGGTTCGTGTCGCTGGCATTTATGGACCTGAGCCGTATAATGTCGGCTCTCGTATGATTGGTTCCCGCATATTTTACCAGCCAAAAATTTATCAAAATGATTGAAATGGGAAAGCAAAAGTGCAAAAAGTTGAAAAATGAAAGTGTTGGAAAGATCAAGGAAATGGACCTATGCTTTGTACAAGGGAAATTGGCTCGATGTGATAAGTAATATTTTGTTCTGAATATTATTTTACTCCTCAACTCGATCATGAATAATCGAGCTAAGGAGTCGGGGGCTTCTGATGCGCCCTAGCAAAATATTATTCCCGTATAATGGTTACCCGGCCCGAGTATATGGCCTGTGGGGGGGCCCTATTTTATGAGGATAGGGGGCCCTATTTTATGGTCTATAGGGGGTCCACATTTTATGAGAATATTGTCAAAGTTCTAATTATGATTTGGTTCCCCTGTATTATTTGATATATGTCGCATATTACGTGTTATTTCTATATGCCGCATATCATATGTTATAAGCTATATGTTACATATTGCCAATGTTATGATTGTTAAGTATCGCATGTCTCAGGTCGCATGTTGCATGTCTCATGTGGCTTGTCGCATGTCTCCTGTGGCTTGTCGCATGTCTCATGTGGCTTGTCGCATGTCTCATGTGGTTTGTCGCACGTTGCATGCCTCCTGTGGTTTGTCGCATGTCGCATACCTCCTGTGGTTTGTCGCATGTCGCATGTCTCCTGTTGGTTCCCGCATGTCGGACATTGGTTCCCGCATGTCGGATGTCGCATGTCGCATCTTGGTTCTCTCAGCAGCATGTTGATGTCTCCAGGAGAGATCTGTGCCTTGACAAGTTTTGGACTCTTGACCTTATCCAAGTGTAATCTCAGGAGAGATTTCCCTCCAATGACGGTGTGACACGTGGCAGAGATAAGGATGATGGTGATGACATCACCCCTGGATATATATACTCCCCCCATTTCATTTTATGAGGTATGTTCAAAAAGATGCCCACTCTCTCTCTCTCTCTCTCTAAAATATGGGATATTATGTCAATATATGTCAATATATGTTATGAATCGGATTAATGATTCTCACGCCGGAGGGTTTTCGGGGGGAAAATCCCCCCGCCCTAACGGTGTTTTATCTTGTAGGTCCCACATTATTTAGGACCTCGAGGAGCGTGTTTATCCGGATCGGTCTCCGTTGCTACCCCGGTCAGTTCCTGTGCAACCTATTTTTTATGGTAGCATCACTATCCAAAACAAAAATATTTATATTAGGAAGTTTCTTAGAAATTAATAATTCAGAAAACATAACACAAATATTCGTGGGAGATCCTTAAATTGTCCCCATGCAACTTTTGTGACCAGTGAACAGTCAAGAAAGAGTAAGCCGACATAGCTTGACTAGAGAGTACCATGATATTTTCAAAAAAAAAAAAAAGTAACCTCAAGGCATTAATTTGCTTAAACATGATTTTCTATTCTTTCTCGAACATAATGAAATGAGATTAGTTATAAAAATGTTATGATTTTATTTTTTAAAAGTAAGTAAAAATATTGTCTCAATATGGGAAGAATATATCTTATTTAACAAGTCTATTTTATTTTATTTTATTTTACAAAATAGCTTTTCATGTTTATAATTTCTTGAAATTTCACTACAACTAATGATGCATTTAGAAATGATAATGTTTTAACTTGTTTTTTTAAGTACAGAGGAGTATATGGTAATTATTGATTTTGAAATTAAGACGGTTTAATTAATTTAAAAATGATTTTTCTAATGTGTGTCTTTAATTAGCCTTAAAGTGGCACGTTATGCCCCAAAATTATATCTATTAAACAATATTTTACTTACAAAATTTAAATTTATTTTAATTTTATAAGAGCACAAGTTAGCCTCATATATATAATTCTAATATTCAAATGCGACTATTTTGTGGGACGTAAAGGAGATAACTAAGAATTCGAAAAGGTAATTCCCTTGGTATAAATTAAAGAGTGAGTCTCCTGTGAGAACATACCTATCCGTCTCATGGATGAGACGGGTCGGTATGACCCGAATCCTGGACCCATAACCCGACTTATAAATACTTCGACCTAACGAAAACACACACAAACACATAGTAAAAGGTGATCGCTAATCTACACACACAAACACGCACTGAAAATCAGAGGTCGCCGGAGGGATACGATTCCGGAGACTGAACCTAAAAATCCAGATCGAAGGTCGCCGGAGTCGATTATTCAACAACAACAACTCAGATCTAGCAAAATCAGAACAAAATCCAGATCTAAAATTTTCAGATCCCGTCTCGCCGAAGGTTAATGGAGAACGAATTACAACAACAGCAACCTAATGACGGTAAAATTGTTACTAGAAACTAGATTTCACATTATTTAACATGAATTTTGATATGAATTTGCATAACATTACACACACACACATGAAACTTTATGATCTATTACGATTATGTTTAACAAGTATTACTTCAATAATTTAGAAGAACATTATTTACTGTCAATAAGTAAGTATTACATTAGCTAATTTCAACTATTACACATGCAGTTGATTTTACATTTTCATATATTAAGTATTACATTAGCTAACTTCAACTATTACACATGCAATTGATTTTACATTTTCATATATTAAGTATTACACTATCAATTAGTAAGTATTATATTATCCATTACTAAGTATTACATTAGCTAATTTCAACTATTACACATGCAGTTGATTTTACATTTTCATATATTAAGTATTACATTAGCTAATTTCAACTATTACACATGCAGTTGATTTTACATTTTCATATATTAAGTATTACACTATCGATTAGTAAGTATTATATTATCCATTACTAAGTATTACATTAGCTAATTTCAACTATTACACATGAAGTTGATTTTATATTTTCATATATTAAGTATTACAATATCAATTAGTAAGTATTACATTAGCTAGCTTCAACTATTACAATAGTTTTCATCAACTATTACCTTTTCATGTATTAAGTATTACACTATTTTGATGATGGATCAGTTTACACACCAAATTTGGGACTACAAGACTATGCTGAAGAAACATTCAAAGAAAATGAAATAATAATTGAAGAAGAACAGAATGATACAGAATCAAACATGAGTGGATCTCTATTTGGTTTTACAGCAAAGACAATTGATGAAATGTATGACTTGTATTGTCAACATGCTAAGGAAATAGGTTTTGGTGTAAGAAAGTCAACTGCAAGATGTCGAGGAGATGGAGTTGTACTACACAAATATTTCCTTTGTTCTAGTGCTGGATCTCGAGTAGAAGGGCTTGATGATAATGAAATTAAAAAGCGAAAGACTCATATAACACGCACACAATGTAAAGCTTTATTAAAAGTAAAGCTTTTAGAAGATGAAGGACATTATGTGGTCGATAGACATATTTTGGAGCATAATCATCAGTTGACAAGGAAAAAGTGGTCAAAGTATTATAGATGTGAGAGAAGTATTACTGAGGATAAAGGTAAAGTAATAGAAGATATGGTTTCTTCTGGTATAAGAGCAATGGACTCCTACCGTTATATGTCATATGAAGCTGGTGGAGATGACATTCTTGGTCACACTAAAAAGGACCATTTGAATTATGTCAATAGATTGAAACTAAAAGAAAGAGGGAGTGGAGATGCACAGACACTTGTTGAGATGTTGTATAAACAACAATCTGAAGAAACTGATTTTTTCTTTAGAGTAATGTTGGATGATGAAGGTAGATTAAGTAGTGTGTTTTGGAGAGATTCAATGATGAAAGAGGATTATGATATTTATGGTGATGTGGTTGTCTTTGACACAACATATAGTACAAACAAATATGGTTTGATTTGTGCTCCAATAGTTGGGTTAAACAATCATTGCAAAAATATTATGTTTGGGGTTGCATTTTTGGCAAATGAAGAAACAAAATCATTTGAATGGTTGTTTGAAATATTCAAGAAAGCAATGGGAAGCAAGTGCCCGGTGACAATATTCACTGATCAGGATCAAGCAATTACAAATGCTATAGCAACAGTAAGCATTTTTATATTCATTATATTTAAGTATTACATTAACTGTATGATACTATTATAATTAGGTACATTAACTATTACTTTTTGTTTAACAGTTCTATTACACATTCTACAAAAATGCTACATTAATAAATACTCTTTATTACCTTTACAGTGCATTCCTAATACAAAACACAGATTGTGCCAATGGCATTTGTATCAAAATGCCATAAAAAATTTTGGACGTTTGAAGAGCGATGATGTCTTCAAGGACGAGTTCAGAAAATGTATGTCGGGTTGTAATGATGAAGCTGAATTTGAAGAATGTTGGAATGAAATGATTAGTAAGTATCAGCTACAAAACGAAACGTGGTTTAAAAGATTGTATGCTTTGAAGGATAAATGGTGCACGGCCTTGAACAAAGATTACTTTTCACTGGTATACTTTCATCACAACGCAGTTGAGGTTACAAATAGTGCAATGGGGAGCAATGTGAAAAAACAACTAGCCTTGTAGAATTTCATTCAATTTTTAAAAGTATATTGGAAAATTGGAGGAAGACAAGAACAAGATGAATTCAAAACTGCAAGATCAATTCCAAAGTCTACACTTCTATTAACGGGATTGCTTAAGCACGCTTCGCAGGTATACACTTTATCTGTCTTTCACCAATTTGAAAAAGAATTCATGCTAGCACTTACAAGGAAATGTACTCTTATGGATGTTGATGAACTGCTGCAAACTTATGAGATTTGTGGACTTGATGGTTCTGGACATACAAGATATGTCATGATGGATCCAAAACCGACTTTGTGAGTTGCAATTGTAGAAAATTTGAAGAATGTGGTATTTTGTGTAGGCATATATTGAAAGTCCTCTATCATAATGATCGTATAAAGATACCGTAAAAGTATATACCGAAAAGATGGACAAAATTAGCAAAATCATCGGGTGGGATAAATTCCACACCTTGGAAAATTTTGACAGAATAGCAGTTTGATTCAATGGCGGCATGAAATGTCAAGAAAGTTCTATAATCTATTTTTGAAGTGCCAAGACAAAGGACGCAAAGAAGAAAAAGTTGATGACACTTACGAAGATCTATGCGTTGCTCTTTCTTCATTGACCAATAGAGAAGAACAAGAAGAAACTTCAGGTTCACATGTTTCATCTACATCAAATGTAACACTAGATCCAAACTCGTTCGGTCACTAAAGGAAGGAAGAAAAGGATAAAAGGTGCTATCGAAAAGGAGGAAAAAAGAGTACGTAAGCCCATGTTAACGAAGTGATCGACCAAGGGAATTTGGTTCAAAAACACCAAATGTTAGATTGTTTTAGAATTAATATTACAAATGTTACTTTTTTCTCGTATTAAGTATTAGAATTAAGTATTACATTATCAATTAGTAAGTATTACATTAGCTAGCTTCAACTATTACAATAGTTTTCATCAACTATTACCTTTTCATGTATTAAGTATTACATTATCAATAAGTAAGTATTACATTAGCTAATTTCAACTATTACACATGCGCTTGATTTTACATTTTCATATATTAAGTATTACATTAGCTAACTTCAACTATTACACATGCAATTGATTTTACATTTTCATATATTAAGTATTACACTATCAATTAGTAAGTATTATATTATCCATTACTAAGTATTACATTAGCTAATTTCAACTATTACACATGCGATTGATTTTACATTTTCATATATTAAGAATTACATTAGCTAATTTCAACTATTACACATGCGATTGATTTTACATTTTCATATATTAAGTATTACACTATCGATTAGTAAGTATTATATTATCCATTACTAAGTATTACATTAGCTAATTTCAACTATTACACATGAAGTTGATTTTATATTTTCATATATTAAGTATTACATTATCAACTATTACCTTTTCATGTATTAAGTATTACACTATCAATTAGTAAGTATTACATTAGCTAATTTCAACTATTACACATGCAGTTGATTTTACTTTTTCATATATTAAGTATTACATTAGCTAACTTCAACTATTACATTAGTTTTTATCAACTATTACACATGCGCTAATATTACCTTTACCTGTTATGCACCAAAAACAATAAAAAAACTTATACTTCAGAACAAAAATATTTTCTGATTACTACCAATATTTACATTAATTACTAGTGAAAATTGAAAAGTACATAACATTGTTTGAACCAAAATAAAAAAAACCTACCATTGTTTCAAACGTGCCCATATTCCCACAAGACTTAAACATATAACATTGTTTAAACAACACAACTATTTCTTCAAAAATATACATATCCCCATGAAAACATAAACATAAAAAATTGTTTCAACAAACACATCTATTTCTTCAACTTTTCTTTCTTCTTCAAATCTCCAAGCATTTTTCTTCTTTTCTTCCAGTTTAAACTTCAATTGGGCTTTGTTTTTACAAAATTCAACAACATTACCCAACAAAATTTCTTTGACATTATTGATTGGATGAAGAACAACTTTCATTAAGTACTTCGCCCGAGAAGTCTTCTCACATTACCCTTCAAAACAAAAACAGAAAGTATAAAAAATTTAAAAACCGAACAAGTAATGCTCTAATAAACATGTTGTACTAATTAAAAAGTAACGAAGTAATACCTTGCTAATATCATCATCACTCGATACATTTTCTCCATCAAAAAATTCCATATTGTACATCGAAATATGCCACGAGTCATTTCCATCTCGAGTTGTTCTCGCCCGTTTAACTTCAAAAATTCAATGGTATACTTCGCCACTTGCCCGGCCTTGGGATGATTAATATCACGAACAAATTTTACCAACAACTTGTGCTAATCATAATAAAAAAACACTATTAAACGAGATAATATACAAAAAAAATAAAAAACAACCACTACATAATTTAAAAGTACATACCACTCGTTTTTGCAATATTTTGATATATTTTTTGAATTTCCGCCTCAAACAAAATTCTGTCATCATAATCTCGATTATCAATGACTTGAACCTTGCCCAAATTGAAATTCAAAACAATACAATAGTAGTGCTCTCGGATGTTAATCGGAACAAATATCTACAATACAAATAAGAAAACATTGGAAGTTTTATTATAAAGTAAATAAAAAAAAACTGAAAAAATGAAAAGTATAACTATATTAACAAAGGTACTAACCATTTCAGCCATCTTCGCATCCACATTAACAATTTTAAGAGATTGCTTGAAAGAATCTCTTACATTCGACTCCATTTTAGAAACATCAATTCCACGCTACCATAATAAGGTCCAAGTAGGCCTTTCAAAAAAATAATATATAAACTATTATTAGTTAAACAAAAAAAAACAATATTACTTTACAAGGGTAGTACTATTACTTATAGCAATACCAACTATTACTTAAACATATGAGAAGTATTACTCAAAATGAAAACTGTTTTAAAACTATTATTAGTTAAATAAAAAAAATAACACTATTACTTCACAAGTGTAGTACTATTACTTATAGCAATACCAACTATTACTTAAACAAATGAGAAGTATTACTCAAAATGAAAACAGTTCTAAAACTATTATTAGTTAAAAAAATAACACTATTACTTCACAAGTGTAGTAGTATTACTTATAGGAATACCAACTATTACTTAAACAAATGAGAAGAATTACTCAAAATTAAAACAGTTCCTAAAACTATTATTAGTTAAAAAAAAATAACACTATTACTTCATAAGTGTAGTACTATTACTTATAGCAATACCAACTATTACTTAAACAAATGAGAATTATTACTCAAAATGAAAACAGTTGATAAAACAATTATTTACTTACACAATGCGACAGATTTAAGAATACCCGTTTCCCATCCTTCTGTTCTTTGTTTAAGATAACAGTCCAAGCATCGATGATATTACAAAACACCCATCTCTTCATGTTCATAGAAATTAAATCTTTCTTGAATACATAACATGGGAATTCATCAAAGATCTTGAAGCATGAACATCACCATTTCCCTGAATAAAAATAAAAATAAAAATAATACATTAGTATTTCAATTTAAAAAACAAAAATATAATTAGAGAAATAGTAATTAAACTTACCCATCATAGAAATCATCAACATCAAACATACAAAAATCAATAATTTGTTTCTCTCTCAAATCACTATTCACAAAAATCTTTTGTTTTGGGTCATAAAACTTGAAACAAAATCGGTCCTTTCAAGAATGACACAAGTAGAAAGTGTCAAAGGATCATAAAATCCGTTTGGACGATCACACTTTTCAACAGATTTGATGGCTTCCCGTATGGATTCATCTACCTCACCAGACAAACCAATATTTACCGTCTCGATCATCATCAAAAATATTGAATTTTGCCCGAACAGAGTGTTAACTTTTGAGGACGAAAGCGGCTCAAAATTCGGCATATCATCACTCATCTTCATCATTTGATTCATTCTCTCACAAGCAAGATCTATAATCTTCGAACTTCTTCATTACTCCAAAACCTATCTTCTTCTTGAGAATCAGATAGTGCACTTGGTGAACCTTAGGAACATTGTCCTTCAAACCCTTCAAACCGTGCATATAATGATCAAAAACTATACCCATGTCTCTCTTCATCGCATAAAAATTTCATGAAAATTCTGAAAATTAAGAGTAATAATTAGAAACATAAAATAAAATATATAACTATATATAATGTAATAGATGAAATAAATAATATAATCCATAAACAACATGAAATAATATATTATTTTAGAAGTACAGTACTATTACTTATATCAATACCAACTATTACTTAAACAAATGAGAAGTGTTACTCAAAATGAAAACAGTTCCTAAAACTATTATTAGTTAAAAAACAAAATAACACTATTACTTCACAAGTATAGTACTATTACTTATAGCAATAACAACTATTACTTAAACAAATGAGAAGTATTACTCAAAATGAAAACTGTTCCTAAAACTATTATTAGTTAAAAAAAAAATAACACTATTACTTCACAAGTGTAGTACTATTACTTATAGCAATACCAACTATTACTTAAAACAAATCAGAAGTATTACTTAAAATGAAAACATTTCCTAAAACTATTATTAGTTAAAAAAAAAAATAACACTATTACTTCACAAGTGTAGTACTATTACTTTTAGCAATACCAACTATTACTTAAACAAATCAGAAGTATTACTCAAAATGAAAACTGTTTTAAAACACTATTACTTCACAAGTGTAGTACTATTACTTATAGCAATACCAACTATTACTTAAACAAATGAGAAGTATTACTCAAAATGAAAACAGTTCCTAAAACTATTATTAGTTAAAAAAAATAATGTAATCCATAAACAACATGAAATAATATATGGCAATACATAAAGTAATATAAAAAAAATAATACTTACATCCTTTGCAGACTTTTTGATGTCTTCATTTGTTTGAAGACCTTTTGGAATACCAAATTTAATATATCTTCCATCTATTTCTTCAACTTCTTCGTACAAACCCACACCCTCACTGTTTATTTCGTCAACAATATTTTGAACAAAATCATCATTTCTAACTCCAACCTCAGGAGCAATGTCCTCCTTTTCCTTCTTCTCTGTCTCACAAATAACCACTTTTTTTGTAATAGGATATACATCCTTCACCCAGAACCCATTACCAAACGAACCTGATTTTTTTTCTTCCAAAACTCTTTCCATGATTTTTTCACTGGTCCAATGCTTTATAAGAGGGAGTGTAGTTGGCGAAACTGTACCCCTCCAATTCAATCGATGTAGATAAATTACAGTAAACGCCAACAAACAGCCTCTAAGATGAATTTTCGACTCAGTGTGGTACTTATGGATGGAATTGCATAGCTTATTAAAACAATAAGCTGACCAATCATATTTCCCAATATTCTGAACATCCAACAAAGTCTTCAACAGGGGCAACACAACAGTGTAATTACCCCTTGGCACGAAGAAACTAGACAAGCAATACAATGCAAACAAAATCTTAAAATTGTCTCCAGACTGACCAGCAATAACAGAAGTCAAAATATTTCTTAAATCTTTCACAGTACTCTTCACAGTAAGACCATACTCATTTTTAAATCGAGTAAAAGCCTCAGGTTGCTCATCATTCCGCTTGTATGAAACAACTTTAAAACCACTGATGGGTAATTGAAAAACATCGCAATAATCCTCGGCAGTTAATTGAATAAACTCACCATTAGAAGCATCGAGAATCCTAGAAACACCATTAAACCTATCAACCATCCACTTAGCAATAGAGAGATTAACAGACTTCACCTTCATATCAAGAAGTCCTCCAAAACCCATACTAATAACAGCTAACTTTTGATCAGAATTAAATGTTTTCACCATTTCAGTTATCCCCAAGCTAACACTCTTAGAAACAAATGGTGGCCTATAAAAAAAAAAAAAACAGTTAATACTTGATTAAACTTAAATTAATACTCTAAGCATTATCAACTATTACTTATATAAAAACTGATATTACATTATGAAACAGTATATATTACTAATAAGAATTATCAACTATTACTTATTTATAAAACTAATATTATATTATGAAGCAGTATCTATTACTTATATAATGTAATAGATGAAATAAATAATGTAATCCATAAACACTTTGTTCAAGATCTAGAAATTCATCAATTACTAGTACGTGGCATTGTAATCCAAGGTTATCCCACACTTCCATCGAAGTGCCTGTGGGGAAGTTTTTGGTGTCCAAACCCATATACTAAGTAATACTTATAGCAATACCAACTATTACTTAAACAAATGAGAAGTGTTACTCAAAATGAAAACAGTTCCTAAAACTATTATTAGTTAAAAAACAAAAATAACACTATTACTTCACAAGTGTAGTACTATTACTTCACAAGTGTAGTACTATTACTTATAGCAATACCAACT
Source organism: Adenophora triphylla var. japonica (assembly GCA_022495995.1). Taxonomy (NCBI): domain Eukaryota; kingdom Viridiplantae; phylum Streptophyta; class Magnoliopsida; order Asterales; family Campanulaceae; genus Adenophora; species Adenophora triphylla. The sequence continues at coordinate 75,931 of JAFEMH010006447.1, forward strand.
ATTACTTAAACAAATGAGAAGTATTACTCAAAATGAAAACTGTTTTAAAACTATTAATAGTTAAAAAAAATAAAATAACACTATTACTTCACAAGTGTAGTACTATTACTTATAGCAATACCAACTATTACTTAAACAAATGAGCAAGATACTCAAAATTAAAACCTGTTTTAAAACTATTATTAGTTAAACAAAAAAAAAAAAAAAAACAATATTACTTTACAAGGGTAATACTATTACTTATAGCAATACCAACTATTACTTAAACATATGAGAAATATTACTTAAGGACAAAAACTATTACTTATATCAGTACCAACTATTATTTAAACATATGAAATAACATAACAAATATTACTCATTACTAACCTCTCAGATTTAATTTTCTTCAAATCACTTCCTTCCAAATAAACAACAGCAGCTCTTTTTGAACCCTTTTCCAACTTCACTTCAGATGGTACAATTTGTTCCTTCATATCCTTCTCCTTCAAAGAAACAAATTTCTTTTCTTCAACTCTTTATCCTTTTTACCATCAACATTCTTCATAATTTTTCCAACAACATCTTTTGCTTTTGGAGAATATCTAGCAACAACAGTTCTTCGAATATCCTTTTCCTTTGTCTCCTTTTCAACCTCCACAATTTTTTCAATACAAACTTTTGATGAAGATCTGGTTAAAACATTTGTGGTATTTTTCTCTTCATCCAACTTGTTTTTGTCACCTTTGTTCCCAATCCGACGTTTCTTGGCTGGTTGTTTAATACGAACAACTCTACCATCTTCTTTTTCAACCTGTTTCTCTTCAATAACAATGCCTTCATCAATACCTACTTGAAACAAAGTTGATAAACAACCAAAGATCTTTCTAATGAGGTATTTTTATCATCATCTAAGAACTGTAATCAACCAAGCCTTTATCAATCGGAGTAATCTGGACTTGATGGATCGGTAATCGAAGCTAATAACAAGAGAAACTGGACTTGATGGATTGATCTGCTTTCTTCTCAAAGAAGATGAAATCCTTGATGATCTCCTCTGCCCTTTCCTAAACTCTTTAATGTTACTCTTCATTCTATATCCATTAAAAAACAACAAAACAAAATTTTAGTACTCAAAAACAATACATTAAAAAATATATAACTATTTATAATGATTGTCAACACTATTACATTATATTATTCTGACTATTACACAATCATATGAACACCTATAAACCAACTATTACATATTATGTATATTAAACAATGTAAAATATTACTCAAAATAACACTATTACTTCAAAAGTATAGTACTATTACTTATATCAATACCAACTATTACTTAAAGAAATGAGAAGTATTACTCAAAAGCTATCTTATTCTGACTATTACACAATCATATAAAACACCTATAAACAATCTATTACTTTATGCCAACAATATAACATTATCATATTCTAACTATTACAGACAAAACTCGTACACCAAACATATATATATATATAAAAAAAAAAAAAAAAAACAAACAGAACAAAAACAAACAACATATAGTATAACCCTAGAAAATAACCAAAACAAAAAACAAAACAACAAAAAATGAACCAAAACAGCAACAACAATAGAAAAATACAAAATAAACAACATGCATTATAACAAATTTCATATAAAAACACAATAAAATATGAAAAACCACAAACAGTACAACAAAACAACACCCTCTCTCAACCCTAGAAATGAACAATGTTACCGTAATCGACTTGAAAATAATAGCAAAAAGACAAAATCAAAGCATAAAATGCAAGAGTCGCACTTAAAATCAAACAAAAATGATGTACAAAACGACATGAAATTTGAAAAAAAAATTGGGGAAAATGTTACATAAACTTCGAACAAAAAGCTAATGTAACTCTACAAAAAGCTTTTAAGGAAGAAAATCGACTTGAAAGGAGTTACCTAACAGTTAAACGACGGTGAACGACGGTTGACGGTTGACGGTGAACGACGGAGAGAGAGAGATGATCGCCGAAGCTTCTCGAACACCGCTTAACTTTTTACCGTGTGTATTGTGTGTTTTTGGGCCGGGTAGGTCTATTTATATTCCGGGTGCTGGGTCGGGTGATGGAGCGGGTTTCGGGTCGAAATAACCCGTCTCATGGATGAGACGGGTATCCCCGTTCTCACCCAAGTTTTTGTCTAAATTAAATGGGTTTATTACAAAAAACTCACTAAAAATATGGCATTTACAAAAAAAAAAAAAAACATGTAAGATGGAAAATTACAAAAAACTATTTTATTTTATTTTTTTTACAAAAAACTTTTTTTTTTATCAGTTTTGGTCAAACAACTGATAATTTCAGTTATCAGTTGTTCAAACAAATGATAATTTCAGTATCAATTGTTTGAAGAGTAATTTGTGCTTCAAACAACTGATAATTTCAGTTGTAAACAAGTGATAACTGAAATTATTAGTTGTATGACCAAAACTGATAAAAAATAAATAAATAATTTTTTTTTTGTAATTTCGAACTTATGTGTTTTTTTTTTTTGTAATTTCCATCTTTCTAAAGTAGTTTTTTTTTTTTTTTTTTTTTTTGTAAATGCCTCAAATTAAATCTGCTTTACATAATTATTTGCAGTCAGAATAAAAACATATCTTTAAACTCTATAAAATCTAATAGCAATCAATAATTTATTACATTTTGGTACCAACCTAATTGTGGTGCATCATTTCTTGAAAAATTAGCTAACAAACTAGAACAGTTTGAGTTAGCTTGATGATCAATTCCAAGTTCACTAATCTCTTCCTGAAAATCAAAGCCATCAAGAAACCCTAATTCGCCTTCATAGTAACCGTAGTCACCATTTTCTAGAGAAAACGAAGGCGATAATATTGGAGTATTTTCATGAGAAGATGACACCGTGTTGAAGGTACTACTACTAGTAAGCGGAAGAGTAGTACTTGTTCCCTCTTCTTCGTCGTCTTCCATTAGCCATGATAAAATCGAGAAAGGAGGTGAACCTAAGACCTCCTCTTGTTGTTCTTTAGAATTCGTTTCCGCAGTATTGGAAATTAATGTTGTTGAATCCACGACCGGATCATAATCCTTATTCCCATAGTCCTCATCATCGGCTTCTTCAACTTTAGGAGAGATAGTAGAATTATTATTATCACGGGAACCATTCCAATTGGTGTTACCGCGTTGAGTCGACGCCACTAGCTTTTTCTTCATCTTGGTGTTCCAATAATTCTTTACATCGTTGTCTGTTCTTCCTTGTAATTTTGAAGCAATAACGGACCACCTATAATCAAAACAAATTAAGCGATTTTAATACATAGGAATATTACAATAATGAAATGAAGATTTTATTTCTTTTCTTATTATAATGTGAATTAAAGAAAAGGGAATTAAGACAATTAATTACCTGCTTCCGATGTTTAGATAAAGATTTAAGATAATGTTATCTTCTTCATCGGTAAAGCCTCCATGTTTGATGTCTGGCCTAAGATAATTCAGCCATCTCAGTCGACAACTCTTCCCACAACGCTTAAGCCCTGACGATGATAAACGCAATGTTAGAAAAAATAAAATCGATCGAGGGAGAAAAAGAAACATTTTTTTTATTTATTTTGAAACCAAAAAAAAAAAAAAAGGGTTATAAATTAATTAATACCTGCTTTGTTAGGTAAAGCTATCCAGTTGCCACCAGTGCCATGGAAGTGGAGATAGTTCTTGAGAATGGAGTCTTCTTCAGGAGACCAAGGACCTCTCTTCACTTTAGTTTTGTCACAACAAGGTGTTCTTCCCATCTCTACTTCAATTATAATTACACACACTTAACTCTGTTTAATATTTAATGATGATTAACTCTTAATCAAAAATGATTATTACTCCCAGCTCTTGATATTTTCTATCAAGTTAATTAGCTAGCAAGTTAGTTAGTGATCATATGAGGTCTTTTGCTTTATATAGGGAGAGAGAGAGAGAGAGAGAGAGAGAGAGAGAGAGAGAGAGAGAGAGAGAGAGAGAGAGAGAGAGAGAGAGAGAGAGAGAGAGAGAGAGAGAGAGAGAGAGAGAGAGAGAGAGAGAGATTGACCATGTCTAAGCCTTCAAACTTAAGATTAACTATTTCCCACTTTCCATATTCATAAAAAAAAAAAAGGAGAAGGAAAAAGAGAGAACTGGAAGAACCTTTGTACCAAACTTTTAAATATATTATTTTTGCTTTTGATTAAAAATAAAAGAGAATATTCATTTTGGGTGGCAAAAAATATATATAGTGTTTTCTTGTGACACGCTCACACAAGAAATATGCTATATATCTCTCTCCCTAAAACTCATGTCTTTAATTAAAACTAGTGCTACACCCGTGCGTTAAACGCTCGGATAAAAAACTATTTCAAAAAAAGTTGAAATTTTAAAAATTACCTATGTATAAAATTATACATAAAGATAAAAATAATAATTGTTAAAGACAATAATTTTTCATAAATTGATGTTAATGTTAATGAATGATTTTCCAACAATAGAGATATAACGCCAATAAAAGTATCCACATATACATGAAAACTTGAGATCGACTCGTGAAGTAAATAAGCCGAGCATGAATGTAGGTTGATGAAATTTTCAATGACATGTTCTATCAAAAATAAAAGTGAATATTCATTTTGGGTCCGCCACTGTTTGTAAATGAGGTTTGTTGCTGCACATGAAATAATTTTTTTTTTTTATTCATACATACATGTATTACTTAACATATGTATATTTTAAATTTTTTAACTATACTTTGAATAAATCAAAAATAAAAATTGTGATTTCTTTCTTTAACGGATAATCAAATATGGGACATTTACCAAAAACTACTTTTGAATAATGGATATTACAAAAAAAAAAAAATACTTCTTAAATATTACAAAAAACTCCTTTTTTTTTCTTAATTTTTAATTATTTTTTAAACGATATTTTTTTCTGTAAAACAACTGATAAATACATTTATAATTTTTAAGAGTTTTTTGTGCTTAGTATCTTGGTTAAACAACGGATAAATGCATTTATAACTATAACTGATACATGAAAAAAACAGTAGTTTTTGTTAAATTATAACTTATGTGTTTTTTTAATTATTTTTTTAAAGAAGATTTTGATAAAAACTCTTATCAAATATTGGATAAAAAAAGAGCTTAGTCAATATGATACCATGCACAAAGTCAATTAAATGGCCACAAAAGTTTTGGATAGGTCAAGAAAAGATTGTTCACACTTCAAGGTCTATTTAATTTTCTTTTATTATGTCATGCTCAATGGTCATTTTATTACCTCAAATCTACCCTACCATAGTCACATTTCACACATCATTAACTCTCTTAACATAATCATAAAGTTAATTAATTTTGGAATAATTAATAATATAAATTTTTATAGTATACGTACACACATATAATTCGAGTTTTCTGAAGGACAAATTCAATCTAGTTTATTGCATACACACGTATAATTTTTATTGCATACATACGTATAATTTTTATTACATACACACGTATAATTTCGGAATAATTCGAGTTTTCTGAAGGACAAATTCAATCTAGTTTATTGCATACGCAATCATAATTTGAGGTTTCGAAAGGATTAGATGCTACGTGACTCTTTCAACAGAAAAAATCTAAAAAAGAAGGTGAAGAATTTTATGCAATGATGTAAAATTAGAAGAAAGTAACATAATAATTCACTCTTAAAGAAAGGCGAAAAGTCGACGAGTTAAAAATTAACTAACCCGTTAAGGATCGAGGATTAAAAAGTCAAAACTAATAAAAAGGCTAATTAGTTTATTACTAATTATTATGGTATATTTTATTATTCAAGAAATGTCAAATGCATCATTATAAAGAAAATGTCTTAGGAACATGCTTGACAAGTAACTTGGCATCTTAGGTGAGAATGAGCCTTCGATTACCAAGATGACAAATAGATAAGTTAACATTTTTTGACATGGTTCAGTCATCAACTATGTCATGTTGATTGTTCAATCTAATTTAATAAAAGGGGACAATGTTTAAAAATATTACTAATAAATATTATTTATTATTTATTAAGAATAATATATACTCCCTCCGTCCCGCTACAAATCACACACGTTTCTCATTGGGCATCCCGCTACAAATCACACACTTTCTAAAATGACAAAGAATTTTTACTATTCCACCCACTAATTCTCTCTCATACTTTACTTCTATACTCACAACACCAATCAACTCACTATTTCCTGTCCCACTTTCTCTCTCCTACCTCACTTTTCATACTCACAACACTTACTCCACTAATTTTCTCCTTAATTCGCGTGCAAACAGTAACTGTCTGATTTGTAGCGAGACGAAAGGAGTATATATATATATATATATATATATATATATATATATATATATATATATATATATATATATATATATATAGAATGGTTAAGATAGCAACTTATAGTATTTTATATATATCCTTCCTCATATTACCACTTTTCATATCCATTACAATTCATAGGACAAATGTTTTTTTGAAATTTTTGGATAATATAATTTATTAACCCCCTTCATTTTAATTCTGAGTCCGCTCATGGTATGGTAGGGAGTTTTTGTTATGAGTATTATAAGTAGATCTTATTGTCTATTTTGATTAGTAACTTCTATATTAAGATACTTATTAAAAAGGAAATTAGTAACTTTTATATTGAAACGGGAATATATGATAATGGACTAGCCATTTTAATTGAGTATGGATTAAGGAGTTGATGCTACACGGCCAAAAGTGTTGCACAGGAGCTGAACATACAGCTACTCCAATGGATACTCTGGCTGGACTTCTTGGGATGATCCACCTTGAATCCTACACACAAGCAAACAACAGTGAACTAAACCGGGGGTGACTCCGGTAAAACTCCTCCTGCGTGAGAATCAGTGGCTGTTTCTGAGATCAAGAAAGTATATATGGAGAGAATAATGGAGATGGGGGGGTTTAGAGATAGAGAAAAACTTACTTAATGATGCAGCATTCCACGTTTTTATACCACTACCCAATCATAGGCCATACTCCTAGAGGACACGTGTCAGTCTCCCATGTTCTTTGGGGCCAACTACTCACAGAGTTGGTACGAAAGTACTACCCACCCATCATGTTACTCTGTTGACCATCATAGGGGGAGGGTCCACGTGGCAACACCATAATCTCTTATCACCTATTAGTCACATTTGCTGCCTAGCGACAAACCATTCAAGGGAAAAGTGCAAATATAGTCATTTAATTCAACGCCCCAACTTGTCGCCATAAGATTCAAATCAATAGATCACTTCTTGCCGATGTCCCTTCCCGCATATCGCCTACTCCTATCTATGCTCTTACCACATCTCGCAAACCCTCGTCATTAGTAAAGGCAAATGCAACTTATCAATTAATTTAATGTCATTTACCCTTATTTAGCATGCATGGCCCATTTCAAATAACTTGGCCTACTAAGCCCATTGAGCCCAATGCCCTGTTCAAGCCCAATCCTTATTATTTCATAATCACTTCAGTAGCCCCCAATTTCGAGACCTGGATCATTAATGTTCCAGGCGAGAAATTTTGAAATGTTTGTCGCTTCCCGCCTACGAAAAGTCTATCTCGCGTGGTTTTATATAATAATGACACCTATACGCCACGTGTCATCTTCTGAGGTAACTTAACTGACTGACAGCTGTGACAAGACATATGAAAAGACGTTTTGAAATTTGAAATCATTAAATGGGGGGAATTTTAAAATTTCGGGGGCCAATTAATTTTAACTGCTCCCCAAAAACCCCTTGATATTCCTCCCCATATAAATAACCTCCGCCCTCCTCAGTTTACCTTTTTTCACTTCCTTGATCCAAGAGCCCTGTAGCGATTTCCGGCCACCGTCAAACTTCTTCGGCGACCTTGCTAAGACTCATTCCCTTCCATTTCCTTCATTTTGGTGACTTGATCTCTGTTCCCCCTTGAAATCCCCCCACAAATACCCTCGTACTAGTTCGATTTACTCACCAACTCATCCTGGAAAATACACCCTTTGGACGTACTGTGAACATTCCGGCGAATCTTCAGTCCATCCTTGATTTTTTCAACGACCCTTCATATTTTCCAGGTAATTCCTTCGATTTTCAATTTCCTTTATTTTCTTTACTTTTCTGTTTGTCGCCATGGCTAGGTTTAAAAATTGCCTTAGACAAATTAGGTATGGCCAATGTCAGAAAACTGGTGGCATTTATTATCTAACTAGGGGTATATGGGCGAGAATTCCACGAGACGACTTGGTAAATTGTCTAAGAATTAATAGGGTAGATCCCGCCATAATTGATGCCATAGAAATTAGGGGTAAATGTTTCCTTCATTTCTCAGCCCCCATGTCCAAAACATTTTTTACTCCCCGCGAACTTTGTGAGCACCTTTGTCGCTTCTATGGCCCTCCTACATATTCTGATAGTTCAGACACTGATTTTCTCGCTGCGAGATCTTTAGTTAATAGGTCTCGTTATAAACAAATTGTCTCTTCTTCTGATTCAGGCGAGATGTCTAACTTGGGAGCTCCTGGTGCTTCAACATCCGCTGGCGGGCAATTCACTCTAACCAATAATCCCTCTTCCTCCAATATGGCGGGAAACGATCCTTCACAAAACCTCCATATTACCCCCTATCACACCCAATATCATATTGACCACTTGAACTACCACATAGCCAACTACGACGGCGACATGTCACTTCTCACCATTCGCCAGAGACAAGACGGCAGAGTTGTTTTCCCGTCACAATTAGAAGCGGGCCTTAGGATTCCCATTGACCTCTTCATCTCTCTTGTCCTTGTCAAAGCTCAAGCGGCAATAGCTGAGCTCCACCCCAATGCCATAAGGGTCTTGACTTGCTTTATAGTCATTTACCGCGCTCTTAGGCGAGAACCCACCCTTCACCTTCTTATGGATATGTTTACCGGCTATCCACAAAAAGACAAACAGACAAATGAGCTTCGTATGTCGCTGAAATTCAAGCAACCCAAAATTTTAACCCCTCTCCCTTCTAAAGTTCATAACTGGCAAAGCAACCCGCTATTCATCATTTCCCGCGTCGGTTGGACCCTCCCTACTGACCTTCAAGGGATTCACCCCAAAATTGACAAGAAATGGGCATTAGACGAGGATGAGAAGCGTCTAAAGGGAAGGATGATTCAACTTCTCGCCGATGCCAACCCCGCCGAACCCTCACCCGCCCTATTCTCATGCCAGCAAATACTAACCAATCATCCCCTTCTTAGCCAAGTGGGACTTTCTTATAATCTCCCTCCTTTGCCTCCTCGCGTGGCTGTTGAGCATACAGTATCCTGGCCTGGATGGGAACTTCATTCAGGTGCCAAATTTGCTTCTGAGTGCACAACTTGCGGGAACGGCCACAATGTTTGCCGCGCAATGCGAGAAGTTCTACGTATGGTCTTCACTTCTTCCCGCCTTCCTTTACTTATAAATTTTAATTTTATAATGTCAATAATCACTTTTTGTTTTTTGTCACAGTTCACCGTTCGATGAGTATGAATCAAAAGCGATTAGCTCAAGGCACATCTGAGCAACAGGCCAAGCGTCTGGCCGCGACTAGGAATGCCAGCCTCAAAGACCAACCAACTGACTTAACCATCCCCATTGCGACAACTGGGGCGGAAAGGGTTGTTCCCGAAAATCCCCGCCGAAGGGCTTGTGGGGCCTCCCCAACCCCGGGACCTATAAACTCGTGCCCCAGCTGGCGGGTCCCCAAACCATCCCCTAAAACTAAAAAATTTTCCTTTAAATAATTTAAAAGTTACATAAACTTTTGAAACCAAACTATAACCTGTTTTAAATTTACAACATTACATGGAAAATATTTATAAAATGTTAGACATATTTATTTTTCTCAATTTAATAATAACCACACTTATTCCCAACTCCCAAACACTAAACGTACCCTGACAACCCAGAGGACGGTCCAAACTCCCTTCCGGCCTCACCGGTCTGGTCTACCTGTCTCAGCTGGAACTAAAAAAATTAAAGGGAGACGGGGTGAGAAAGAATCTCAGTAAGCTATTATGCATGCAGCAAGATGCCAAATAAGATGCAACACGTAAACAAGTTGTTCAACATCATATTTGGAATACGGTAAACACATTACGTTACCTGACCTTACCTTTTCCCGTCTGAACAATAAGTCGTACTACGTGGGTATGGGCATACATCCTCAAGGGAACCCATCCTCTATATGTGTGAACGGCTTAGGCCTATTCACGCCTTACAAGACCCATTTTTCAGGGAACCATGTATGGTATCAGTATCCTATGAATTGCTTAGGCATATCCATAGTAACTGAGCCCCCAACTGTGGCCACAGTGGGGTGGAAACGGACACAGGTATAATGAAACCCGAGCACCTTATGTTACAACTTCTCATAAGTGGTCGTATTCCATTATACCCCCGAAATATCAGCTGATATTAAACATAACCATAATCACATTCAAGCACATAACAGTTACTTGAAGTCAAATCCACCCAATAGGATATCAATATATATAACATGGTATAATTACTCATGTTGAACATTATAAAACATGGTACAACTACTCATGTTGAACATCTCAATTAGTGTAACATATATATAAACACTAATGAGTCAATATAATCCACGTATGGCATGTATGCTCATCATCAATTCCATGATGCCGTGCAACAATTATTTCACGCACCAATTTAACATATAACCATTCCCAAGTAATCACGTAGGGGTATAATAACATACAAGTAGCTTTACGTGTTCATAACATCACATTACACAACTCCCTTTCAAGTTCCATAAACAGATACCAAGTTTCTATAAACTTTGGTTCTCAATTAACAATGGCTTTCAGCCGTTTTCCAAGCAATATTTAAAGCTCTTCCCATAATCCGATTTGGCCAAGTAAAACGTGGTTGTGAAGTACTAATGTTGTACTAGATACATGATCAAAAAGTGTTCCAATCCGAGTTGTTTAGCCTAGGTTTCCAATGCCTCAAACATGGACCAAGGCTGCAGATTGAAATAAGACAGGTGCTGAAACTGCCTTCCAAGCAACTTTGGATCAATATTTAAAGCTCTTGCTAATATCTTTTTGGCCAATTCCAAGTTCTAAAATGTTGTACTAAACTTGTACTACAAGTATAGTTAAAGAGTTATTAAATTTATACTCACTAACCTAGGTTTAAAAGCTTGCAAAGGTGCTCACTCAAGGCAGTTTTGAGCACGAGTCGTGCATGGCAGCACGAGTCGTTTCCAGGCCCTGCACGTCTGCCCCAAGCTTCACGACTCGTTCCACTAGTGTCCCTGAGGGTCACGAATCGTGCTCATAGGCACGAGTCGTGCCCTTCCACCAGAACCCTTGAAATCGACCACAACAGCAGCAGAACAACACAACACAACAACAGTTCAATACCAGTTCCTGCCACCTATGCTCCCAGCAACTCAAGGCCCTTTTACAACAGTTCACAGACCTGCTTTGGACCTCTAATATACTCCCTTACTACCCTATAACACATATATAACATGATTCAATTCCAACTCAAGCCATAATATCAACTTTTGCTATATTCATTCACCTCACTTGGTCACTTCTAATTCAAGCACCAAGAACAGTTTTCCACTTTACACCAATCATCCATAACATCATAATAACAACTTTAATCATGGTATAAAAAATTATAACAAAAGAACATAACAACTTACATGATTCTAGAATTCCCAACACCCATTCAAATACAATTTCCTCATTCTCAACCAAGTTCCCGAGGCTATGACATCCAAGTACTCTTATTCAACCCGACTCGTTTCCTTTTCCGTTTAAGCACCCAAATAAAAAGTCCAACCCTGACTGAGTTCATTATAACACCTAATATCAAGTTTTATAAATAATCCTTCCTGTTTAATTCCGAGGCCATTTTAATTGACTACTCATTACAAGAACCATGAATATCACCTAAATCCTTAACATTTCCAAGCCAAGTAAACGATTCGCCACTACCATATGAAATTCCAACCCGAACTTCCCTTGTTATTCTCAAAGTCATAAAAAGTGACTAACATTTCAACAATCATATATATAATATAGTAATGCCACACATAAATACCATTTTATCATTTCCAAGCCAAACCTTATTCCACTCAATCAAATAATTCATTTTTCCCTTTTTATTCCCACAACCCAAATAAATTCCGAAAATTACCAAAAGCCAAATATTTTGATCCAATAATGCAAAATATCATTTCTAACACATAATATCATCATTCAACTTAATATGCACAACTATTTGAAAGAAATCATAATAACTTACCTAAAAATGTGCTGGAATAAAATGACGATCTGATCGGCTCTAAATGTTGTCCTTGGCTTCCTGATCGCTCCGCCGTAGTCGGATCGTCAATCGGACTAACGGTTGATTTTCTAGAATTTTTGAAAAATATTTTGGAACGGAGGAAATACTCTTTTTCTTTCTCTCTTCCTCTCCATTTCTCTCGTGCTCTCTCTCTCTCTCTCTCATGCCTCGGTTTTACTGGAAGGAAGGAGAAGGGGATAGCTTTTATATTAATCCATTTTACAATTTAGCCCTTCCAAATTGAGTCATTTCAATTAACTAACTTAAATTTCCCATTTACGCCTAGGCCCCTCAAACTTTTGTGAAGCTTTTTATTTAATGTTTTCAATATTATAACTTTATCACAAAATCCCTATTTATTCCATTTAAACATTAAATAATTAAATTTAATTTATTAGCATCACTAAAATATCAAATCAATTATTAAAATGTTAAAACTAACACATAAAAATCCCAATTATTATGAAATGCATAAAATAATTTACTACGCACCTTACTCCCACGTGCTCAACACGTGATCAAAATAGAGCCTAGGTTTCGGGTCGTGACAGGGCTCCTTCAACCAACCCCCGACAAAATAAGCGGCAATGCACCTCCGCTCCTACTCAAACTCAAGGGATCCCCCCTGAAACTCTGAATTTGGAGGATGAGGAAGAGGAAGAAGAGAATGAAGAAAATGAGGAGCCTCAGAACGAGGCTGGGATTGACGCTCCCTCCGAGGGGCAAGAAACTGAAACTGGTGGGATCCAGTCTGAACACCCCACGGGAAGCAACATCCCGCCTTCTCCTCATGCCCCTGAGATTGATCCCCCCACTGATCCCACTGCCTCACCACTGCGCCCTTCATCTTCTCGCCAACATCCTCGCCGCCGTCCCAGCTGGCTGGAGGAAGGATTCCAGATTCCGGCGGATGAGGCAGGTATGGTGGCTCTTTGCCGGGAAGCCAATGATATCCCCAAACTCAAGGGGCTAATAACTGAGCGGCTAGATACAGTTTCATGTTTGCTGGGTTCCACCGCTCTCAAACGGTCAAGCGATGCCGAACAGGTTGCTTACGTCGAAGGAGAGAATCCCGCCCACTCTGCCTACCATGCGGGAATCCAACTTTCCCTAGTAAGATACCTTTACCCGCTTTTCCTTTCATTCAAATTTTCATTGTTAACTTTAAACCATAACATTTATTTGTCGCTTCACCTTTTTTAGGCCAGCAACACTCTTTTGGGCCTGAGCAATAAGTGTATCAGATTAGAGGAAGAGCTCACTGAGGCTGAACGTGAGAGGAATGTCTACAAGCGGAAAGTTACCAGGCGGGATACCTCCATCCAAGAATTGAAGGATTTACAAGCTAAAGTCGATGCTGACCTGGAGGCAGGAAAAACGAGATTGGAAGAGCTTGAAAAGAAGAACAAAGATGCGGAGGACAGACTTGCCCGCCTTGTCGCGAAAAATGAAAAGAACAAAGTTGATACGGCCAAGCTCGCCGAACTGACTGCTGAGAATAGGCGACTTGCCGATGATAACTTTGTTAAAGCTAACCAGGTTACCAAATTGAAGAATGATCTTTCTGAGGCCAAAACTAAAGCTGAACAGGATGAAATGGACGCCTTTGATAATGCGATCCTTCACACTATGAGGACCATTGCCGCCGAAGCTGATCCCGCCATTACCCCTGCCAGACTAGCACAATGGGGCTCAGAGACAATCTTTAGTGACCAAATCCGCAAGGGGCATCCCCTTGTGCCTTACAGTGATGAAGAGCTGACTCAATTGGCAGATGAGGACGCGGTGCTCGGCAAGGCGGCATGGTCCGTTCCCGCCATTCGTGCCGACAATATGGTTCCCGCCTGGTATGAGCTGTCTCAGAAAAAGAAGGATGCCATCAACCGCGCTTATAATGCTCAGTGAATTTATTCTTGTAATTTGTGATTGCCACCAAACTTTTAACTTTGGGTTTGTAACAAACAATATTTATTTTCTGCATTTTAATTTTATGTTTTATTTCTCGCAACCATATTTTGTCGCAAACTATTTGCTTTAATTTCAATGGTGGGTCTTCGTGCCCAACAATCTGTAATTATCTTCTTGTCGCTCTGTTGTGACCTTTGTCTAATGCTTTGCTTCTTCTGACTTGCCTTAACTCTCCATTTGCACATTACAACTTTTTTATGTCGCATGCCTTTCTTTTGGTAATTCTGATTTTGCTTCGATAGTTCATCGAAGATTGCATCTCTCCATCTTATCTCTATATACATACTACTCCCTTCAAAAAAGTGAGGCTTGTCTTTAGGTAGCCTCACTTTCAAGTGAAGTTTTTTGCCAACTATTCGCTGCAACAATCTTCGGCACGCTGTATACATATCCATTTGTTGCCTTGGTCTCTTACCAAGACGCCGCAACCATTTGGCGCCTTGGTCTCTAACCAAGACACCGTATCCCTTTGGCGCCTTGGTCTCTAACCAAGACGCCGCAACCATTTGGCGCCTTGGTCTCTAACCAAGACGCCGCATCCATTTGGCGCCTTGGTCTCTAACCAAGACGCCGCCACCATTTGGCGCCTTGGTCTCTAACCAAGACGCCGCCACCATTTGGCGCCTTGGTATCTAACCAAGACGCCGCATCCATTTTTCCAAGTGTGGGCGACAACTGCTTCTCGGTTCCATCATCATGTCTTTGCGGCCTCTCCCTTTGTCTACTTTCTTTATGAACTCCAATGGCCATTTTCTCGATCACTTCTCGCCTCCCGGAATCTCGCTCCTTCATTCACTGCTTTATGAGATACAAAACAATAAACTTGTTAGATTTATAAAATTACCAATCATAATAAGATATGTTGCAAAATGATTTTTGCCATCCTTCTTCCATCATACTTATAAGTTACATCATTCTAGAATGACAAATTCTATATAACTTTCCCGCCAATGTGAGGTCAACAAAACACCTGGCTCAAAAGAAAAGTTACATAACTTTTGTTATCTAGAGCAAAAATCAAAAGATATAACTACAAAAACTCGAGGCAATTTCACTGATAAAAACGCTTCAGATGATCAACACTCCAAGCATTCTTTAATACTTCACCGTCCTGCTTCCTTAGCTGATAGGTTCCTTCTCGGATAATCTTGGACACCTGAAATGGCCCCTCCCACTTTTCATTCAACTTGGTGAAGCCTGGCTTAGGTCCCGTAGCCTCTGCACTTCTCAGCACCCAGTCACCTACATTGAAAGACCTCTTGTTTACTCGCTTGTCGTGTTGAGCCTTCATCTTTTGCTTATAATTTACCATCCTCATTCTCGCTTGAAGTATTCTCTCATCAACCAAATCAAGGTCGTTGCATCGTCGCTGTCCATTCCTAGCCTCGTCATAGTAAGTTACCCGGTAGGTCGGCAATGCCATCTCGGCCGGCACCATGGCCTCAGATCCATAAGTCAAAGCAAATGCTGTTTCACCAGTTGAGCCCTTTATGCTGGTTCTGACATACCACAATGCTGTTGGCAACTCTTCTAACCATGCGCCGCCTCTTCCTTCCAAATTCTTACGTAAGGCGACAATAATTTGCTTGTTTGCCACCTCAGCCTGCCCATTGCACTGTGGCCTATATACTACCGACATCCAATGCTTCACATTTAACCTCTTGCACTCAGCCGCGAATTTCTTCCCGAATTGTGTTCCATGATCAGAAATAATAGCCCTAGGCAACCTATATCTACACCAAATGTTTTCTTGAACAAACTTGATGACATTATCTTCAATTATTGTTATCAAGGTTTTCGCTTCCGTCCACTTTGATGACATTATCTTCAATTATTGTCTAATAAATCTTTCATCTCTGTCACCCAATTCTTCCCCGTATCTGTTGGGTTTCGAGGGTCCATGCGCAGCGGAATAATGCAAATTAACTCGAAAACCCGGAGCCCTAGGATTCGTTCTAGATGATTAATTAAGAAGAATGATTTAGAATTACTAACCTTGTGTGCTTTTGTCGTTGATAAACTCGTTCCAACTCCAGATTGAAGAACTAGCAAATCTTCGATGAACGATTCTTGAATCACGAACGAAAGATCTTGAATAGCGAAGATCCTCTATGTGTATCCACGCGTTGAACGAACCCTAGAACAATTCTAGGCGGATTGCTAGATCCTTGATTGAAACTCTTTTCAATCGATGAAGAATAATGGAATTGAATTGATTTGATTCTCAATTCTCAATTGAAAATCTCTCTCTTTTGTGTTTCTCTAAACCCAAAACCATGGAATGACTGCTAGGGCAACTAAGAGTTTGTATTTATACGTTATAAATAAAATCCCTTTGCGAAAACCCTAATTTTAGGTCATTTACGTATCAGTCCAGCGCCGACGGGACGACTCGTCCCCCAGGGCACGAGTCGTCCCCTTGCCACGATGTTCTGATACTGGCGTCCCCCTTAAGGGGAATAGGTTGTTCTGACTCAGGTCACGAGTCGTCCCTATGGGCACGACTCGTCCCCATGGGCACGAGTCATCCCTCAGGACACTCCCTCTGATTCTCTCGTCCCAGGCCAAGGGAATAGTTAGTTCAGGCCTGGGGACGAGTCGTCCCCTGAGAACAAAAACTCCATATTCTTCATTTTTGACAATTCGTTTGATGTGTGTGACCCCATAGGACTATATTAAGTTGACAATGAGTTTGATCACATCGATCCTCATAAGACATGAGCGGACTCTAGCAAGTCATCATGCCTACCCAATTAATATAATATCAAGTTCGATTTTTCTACATAGAACATATCACAATCCCTTTGTCACACGATGTTATATTGAACATGAGTCATGGTCCACGTCAACTCATTTTGTTCAATGCTTTCTCGTTACTAAGTAAATTGATCAATCGAATGATATTAATCACATTAATTCAATCGGGCATGGCCATGCACTACATCAATCTTACTTACGAGTGGCCTAGCAAACATCTCTCTTTACGAGGGACAAATTTCCATCTTGACTTATCATTCTTCCCAACAAGAATTATATCATGCCAATAATAGCCCTTATTGTTATCCGGTTAAAGACAACGTTAAACTATATCAAACATGATATTCATCGAGTGGAAGACGATGATAATATCAGGTCAAAGGATATCAATGATATAACTATATGAGATTTATTTATGACATACGACCATGACATAAATCTCATAATGGGTCAAGTCCAGTACCTTGTTCTCTAACAAGTACCCATGAATCTAATGTGCATCTCCATGCATATAATCATCACATGATTATCCATTAGACTTCATACTAGTGCTTCATAAGTACTAGGGACACAATTATTAAATTAAACATGCAAACACATATAATAATCAAAGAAACAATCTCTTATATAAATGAATAATGACATTACAAATAAGTCTATCTCTATAGCCTAGGGCACTAACACCTACAGTCTCTCACTTGCACTAGGCCCAATCATTCATGTATCTTATACCCATGGACCTAACATGACCATCATGTTTAGCTTGTGGCAAAGGCTTGGTGAAAGGGTCCGAAATGTTGTCATCCGTTGGTACCTTGCATATCTTGACGTCCTCCCTTTAACAGATTTCTCGAATGAGGTGGAAACGTCTCAAAATGTGTTTGGATCGTTGATGTGACCTTGGTTCTTTTGCTTGGGCAATAGCACCATTATTGTCACAATAAAGCTCTATCGGGTTAGTGATACTCGGAACGACTTCTAAGTCTCTAACGAACTTCTTGATCCAAACCGCCTCCTTAGCCGCATTCGATGCTGCTATGTATTCGGCTTCGGTTGTAGAATCAAGAATGTTGCTTTGCTTGGAACTCTTCCAACAAACAAAGACCTCCATTTAGCATAAACACGAAACTGCATCGCGATCTAAAGTCATCTTTGTCGGTTTGGAAGCTTGCATCTGTGTAACCCTTTACAACCAGATCATCTTCCATTCCTCCAAATACCAAGAATACATCCTTAGTTCTTCTCAAATACTTCAGGATATTCTTGACTGCTATCCAATGGTTCTCACCAGGATCAGACTGGTATCTACTCGTTGCGCTTAGAGCATACGAGACATCGGGCCTAGTACATAACATGGCATACATGATAGACCCAATTGTTGAAGCATATGGAATATCACTCATCCTCTTTCGCTCATCATTTGTCTTAGGACAATGAGTCTTGCTAAGAGTAATGCCATGTCCCATTGGCAAGTTCCCTCTCTTAGAATTTTCCATGCGGAATCTTCTAAGGACCTTGTCAATATATGTACTCTGACTCAAACCAATCATCCTTCTTGATCTATCTCTATAGATCTTGATACCAAGGGTATAAGCTGCTTCACCCATATCTTTCATTGAAAAACATTTTCCTAACCAGGACTTAATAGTCTCAAGTGCAGGAACATTGTTTCCAATGAGCAAGATGTCATCGACATATAACACCAGAAATAGAACTATGATCCCACTTATTTTCTTGTATACACAAGGTTCATCTTTGTTTTTGATGAAGCCAAACTCTTTGACTGATTCATCAAAACGTAGATTCCAACTCCTGGAAGCTTGCTTCAATCCATAAATGGATCTCTGCAACTTACATACTTTATTAGAATTCTTTGGATCGACAAACCCTTCAGGCTGTATCATGTATACATCCTCAAGTAGGTTTCCGTTAAGAAACACTGTTTTGACGTCCATTTGCCATATCTCATAGTCGTAATATGCAGCTATGGCAATTAAGATTCTAATAGACTTAAGCATTGCTACGGGCGAAAAGGTTTCATCATAGTCAATGCCATGAATCTGCATATACCCCTTAGCAACAAGCCTAGCCTTAAAAGTATGTACCTTCCCATCCATTTCCTTTTGAAAACCCACTTGCACCCTATGTTTTTTACACCTTCAGGTGGATCAATCAAGTTCCAAACTTGATTATCGTACATGGATTTGATCTCGGATTCCATGGCTCCTAGCCACTTGTCCGAATCAGGAGTGGACATCGCCTCTTGATAGGAAGTAGGTTCATCATTCTCAATGATTTCTACTTCGTTACTTTCCGTCATGAGAAATCCATATCTCTCAGGTTCGGATCGTATCCTATCTGATCTGCGAAGAACTTGTGTATTTTGAACCTGTTCCACAACTACTTGTGAATTTGGTTCCGTCTCTACTATTGGTTCCTTGTCATTTTTGGGTTCTTGAATTTCTTCAAGATCAATTTTACTCCCACTAGTTTCTTTAGAGAGAAACTCTTTCTCTAGAAAGACACCATGTCGAGCAACAAACACTTTGTTCTCGGATCGGTTGTAAAATTGATATCTTTTGTTTCCTTAGGATAACCAACGAAAATACATTTATCGGATCTGGGTGCAAGCTTATTTTCAAAAACCAATTTCTTTACATAAGCTTCACATCCCCAAATCTTCATGAAAGATAAACTAGGTTTTCTTCCATGCCACATCTCATGTGGGGTTTTAGGAGCCGATTTAGTAGGGACCTTATTAAGTGTAAAAGCAGATGTTTCCAGTGCATGTCCCCAAAAAGAAATAGGAAGGTTAACTTGACTCATCATCGATCGAACCATATCTAATAGAGTTCGATTTCTCCTCTCGGACACACCATTCCATTGTGGTGTTTCGGGTGGAGTAAGTTCTGAAACAATTCCACAACTTTTCAGATGATCATCAAATTCTTGGCTTAAATATTCACCACCTCGATCGGATCGAAGTGTTTTAATAGTTTTGCCAAGTTGATTTTGTACTTCATTTTGAAATATTCTAAATATCTCAAATGCTTCACTTTTGTACTTCATCAGATAGACATAGCCATATCTTGATAATTCATCAAATGAACGTTATGAAGGACCGAAATCCTCCCCTAGCAATGCTATTCATTGGTCCACATACATCGCATGTATGAGAGCCAACAAATCACTAGCCCTTTCACTACTCTTAGTAAAAGGTGCTTTAGTCATCTTGCCCAATAAACAAGACTCGCAAACGTCATATGATTCATAATCATATGAGTCTAAATATCCATCTTTATGGAGTTTAGAGACGCGTTTCTCATTTATGTGCCCAAGACGGCAATGCCATTTAAATGTGTTGTTCACATTGTTTGGTTTAGATTTCTTATTAACATGATAGACATTATCAACATTATTTTCAACATCCAAGACATAAAGGCCATTAAAAGAATGAGCAATACAGTAAAGCATATCATTCAAATAAATGGAAAATTTCTTATTCGCAATAAGAAAATTGTAACCCTCGTTGTCTAAACAAGAAATTGAAATAATGTTTCTGCTCAAATTCGGAACATAATAGCAGTTATTCAAAACTAATATTAATCCGCTAGGTAAAGTGACTTCGTAAGTCCCTACGACCAATGCAGCAACTCTTGCTCCATTTCCAACCCGCAGGTCTACTTCACCCTCTTTGAGCGACCTTCTATTCTTTAGTCCCTGCACATTTAGGCAAATGTGAGATCACATCCGGTATCTAATACCCAAGAACTAGAAGTAGAAAGTAAAATATCTATCATATAGATACCTGAAGTCATGGCAATCTCATTGCCCTTCTTCTTCAGTCCTTCCTGATAAGCTTTGCAGTTATGCCTCCAATGCCCAGTTTCCTTGCAATGGTAGCAAACCACATCCTTTTGGGATTTGGGTTGAGGCTTCTCAACAACGGCAACCTTTGCCTCTGGTTTAGCAACTCTTACTTTAACCTTGGGTTTCTTGAACCCCTTTCCTTTATTCACCATCAACACTTGATTGGTTTTTTTGGCAATATTGTTCTCTGCATTCTTAAGCATCCCATGCAATTCAGACAGAGATTTATTCATCCAATTCATGTTATAATTCATAACGAACTGATTATAACTTTCAGGGAGTGAATGCAATATCATATCCGTAGCCAGCTCCAACTGGATAGGATATCCAAGCCTCTCAAGATGTTCGAGGTGACCCTTCATTTTCAACACATGAGGTCCAACAGGTTGTCCTTCAATCATCTTGCATGAATGAAGAGCCTTCATAGTGTCAAACCTTTCCTGACGTGCTTGCAACTGGAACATTTCCTTCAAATGATTTCCCAAATCATAAGCTTCCATGTGTACAAGGTCCTTCTGAAGGGCCTTACACATGGTAGCAAGCATCAAGCAACCAACATCAATAGAATCATCCACATGTTTCTTATGTTGATCCTTTTCACTTTAGTTGCATTAGCAAGCGGCTCGGTGGAATGGGTCCATCGAGAATGTACAACTTCCTTTCCCGTTTGAGAACAATTCCCAAACTGCATGATCCAATCCACATAGTTGTTGCCATTCTCTTCTAACTTGTCCTTCTCAAGGACCGATCGCAATAATAAGGATGATTTTGATTAGTGTTAATGCCATTGATCTACAAAGATATGCAACAAATATGAACACATATAAGTACCAATTTCATTTAAGAGATTAATTAACGTATTTCATAAATACTCCCACTAAATTATATAACCTTCTTATACAAACATGCATAATATAATTTAATAGGCTAAGACCCAACTTTAATTTAATTTCAAGTCAGCTATGGCACGATCAAGCTCAAAATTAAACTAAAAAGGTAGATAACATTTATCAATCATATCAACATATGACTCTTAGATCCTTTATGAGATTATAGACATCATATGTCACATGTTTCAATCTCATCTTATGCCTTAGGCCCAAAACTGTTTTGATAGCCTAATTGAGTTCAACCATTTTAAACGTATAGCAATCACCGTTTGCTCATCTTGATCATACAAAGATAGAATTAATGTACCTCGCTGTGGCGTAGCCTACATAAAACTATCCGTGTACTCACAAGTGTTTAAACATGGGTGGCATAAACAAACTCAAATTTCAATGAAGGTTCAATTTTCATGTTTATCAATTAACATGGCAAGGTTGATTCATGAAAACTATATGAGCATAATTATGAACATAGAATGATGCAACACAAATCACATTTGATGTTAACATCATAACTTCTAATCAATTAGGGTTTAATGACTCATGTAAAATCTCATTTAATATGAACATAATCCCTATAACAAACACTTTGTTCAAGATCTAAAAATTCATCAATTACTAGTACATGGCATCGTATTCCAAAGTTATCCCACACTTCCCGAAGTGCTGTGGGAAGGTTTTGGCTTCCAGCCTATATACTAAGTAATACATCAAAACCCATATTATAGATTAATCACATTAATCACATAATTCAATTCACAATCATGGTATATCAAAATATACAATTACTTTCACAAGCAATTCTCATATAAAATCATGTTCTAAATCATATTCATCATGAAAATTAACATAATCACATTATATAATTATCATGATAATCTAACATAAACATCATGAACGGGGCTCTGATACCACTGTTGGGTTTCGAGGGTCCATGCGCAGCGGAATAATGCAAATTAACTCGAAAACCCGGAGCCCTAGGATCCGTTCTAGATGATTAATTAAGAAGAATGATTTAGAATTACTAACCTTGTGTGCTTTTGTCGTTGATAAACTCGTTCCAACTCCAGATTGAAGAACTAGCAAATCTTCGATGAACGATTCTTGAATCACGAACGAAAGATCTTGAATAGCGAAGATCCTCTATGTGTATCCACGCGTTTAACGAACCCTAGAATAATTCTAGGCGGATTGCTAGATCCTTGATTGAAACTCTTTTCAATCGATGAAGAATAATGGAATTGAATTGATTTGATTCTCAATTCTCAATTGAAAATCTCTCTCTTTTATGTTTCTCTAAACCCAAAACCATGGAATGACTGCTAGGGGAACTAAGGGTTTGTATTTATACGTTATAAATAAAACCCCTTTGCGAAAACCCTAATTTTAGGTCATTTACGTATCAGTCCAGCGCCGACGGGACGACTCGTCCCCCAGGGAACGAGTCGTCCCCTTGCCACAATGTTCTGATACTGGCGTCCCCCTTAAGGGGAATAGTTGGTTCTGACTCAGGTCACGAGTCGTCCCTATGGGCACAACTCGTCCCCATGGGCACGAGTCGTCCTCAGACACTTCTTCGATTCTCTCGTCCCAGGCCAAGGGAATAGTTAGTTCAGGCCTGGGGACGAGTCGTCCCCTGAGAACAAAAACTCCATATTCTTCATTTTTGACAATTCGTTTGATGCGTGTGACCCCATAGGACTATATTAAGTTGGCAATGAGTTCGATCACATCGATCCTCATAAGACATGAGCGGACTCTAGCAAGCCATCATGCCTACCCAATTAATATAATATCAAGTTCGATTTTCCTACATAGAACATATCACAATCCCTTTGTCACACGATGTTATATTGAACATGAGTCATGGTCCACGTCAACTCATTTTGTTCAATGCTTTCTCGTTACTAAGTAAATTGATCAATCGAATGATATTAATCACATTAATTCATTCGGGCATGGCCATGCACTACATCAATCTTACTTACGAGTGGCCTAGCAAACATCTCTCTTTACGAGGGACAAATTTCCATCTTGACTTATCATTCTTCCCAACAAGAATTATATTATGCCAATAATAGCCCTTATTGTTATCCGGTTAAAGACAATGTTAAACTATATCAAACATGATATTCATCGAGTGGAAGACGATGATAATCTCAGGTCAAAGGATATCAATGATATAACTATATGAGATTTATTTATGACATACGACCATGACATAAATCTCATAATGGGTCAAGTCCAGTACCTTGTTCTCTAACAAGTACCCATGAATCTAATGTGCATCTTCATGCATATAATCATCACATGATTATCCATTAGACTTCATACTAGTGCTTCATAAGTACTAGGGACACGATTATTAAGGTAAACATGCAAACATATAATAATCAAAGTAATAATATCATACATAAAATGAATGATGACATTACATATAAGTCTATCTCTATAGGCCTAGGGCACTAACACCTACACCTTGTCCCTTGCAAAATTTCTTCTTGTTTGTGAGATGGTTTTTGCCAATAGATCAACTTCTAAGCGGTGTAGGGATACTTCTTCATTGATCCCCCTCATGTCATCGACTCTCCAAGCAAAGAAGTCGAGACTGTTTTTCAAGAGGGAGATGATTTCTTCCTTCTCTTCTGGGGATAGTTGGCCCCCGAGTTTAATTTTTTATTCAGGATAGTCAGGATTGATGACCACCTCTTCCAATTCATCCACAGGCTTCATTTCAGGACCGTCTCGAAATTCCAGAGACTCGATGATGATTTCTCTAATTCTCCTACCCTCATTGTCATTCACGTTGAGGCCTTCTTCTTCCATTAGTTCATCAACGTCGGGCAGATCGGCTATCCTCAAGTCAGGGTTGGCCCTCGAGTTCTGGCCGTTGACGAGGACGGGATATGCCTCAGAGACGAACGGAACTATGCCCTGGTTAGCTGCAATTTCTAGGACCATAGACTCTTCATCTAGTACCTCACGAATATAGCTCATCCTAGAGCTGGTATGGGTAGTTTTCAAATATTTAGAGATCTTGATGTTATCTTCAGGGGTATCTATCTCCACGCTTTTAGATTTCTTCCGACTCTGCACGACATGCTCCAAGAAGTCCTTGGCGGTCGCCCTCACGCATCAAATCCCAGCACGAGTAGGAAATTTGACCCGTTGGTGAGGAAGAGAGGCGACCAACCCAAGTTTTGCTTGACTTGGAATGCCCAGGATAGCATGATAATCACTTGTTAGATCCATGGTTACAAAGGTGACAGTAGCCTTGGATCGGAAGGGATGTTCGCCGACTTCTAGTTCCAACTCAACAGTTCCCTTGGCACCAACTTTATGGTTGGTGAAACCTTCCAACCTTCCATGATAAGGCTCCAGTATGGTGTCTTTTAAGCCCATCTGTTAGAAGGCAGAGTAGTATAGAATGTCACGGGAGGCCCCCGTGTCAACAAGAAGTCTTTCAGATTCCACGTTATCAATTCGACCCTTTATCACCAAGGGTTGTTCAAGGGTATCTATCTCCACGCTTAGTTCATGGATATGATCCCTTAGCTTTCTTGTGGAGACTGTCTCTTCTCGAATCACGTGCAGTTTGGCCCTAGGAGGCCTCTGTTCCCCTTCCTCGCTCTTGTCATTGTTAGTGTTATGCCCTAGGCCTATGATTGATAGACTTATGTGTTGACATTATTCATTATTATATGAGATGTTTATCATTTGATTATTATATATGTTTTTGTATATTTGTTTATAATAATCTCCGTCCCTAATTATTAAGAGAATAACTAGTATAATTGTCAATGGATAATCATACGATGATTATATGCATAGAGATGCACATTGAAATTATGAAATTTGTTAGAGAACAAGTGACTGGACTTGACCCGCATGAGATTTATGTCATGGTCAAATG
Source organism: Adenophora triphylla var. japonica (assembly GCA_022495995.1). Lineage (NCBI taxonomy): Eukaryota > Viridiplantae > Streptophyta > Magnoliopsida > Asterales > Campanulaceae > Adenophora > Adenophora triphylla. Next base: position 101,720 of record JAFEMH010006447.1, read on the forward strand.
TCATAATTAAATCTCATAAGGTTACTTCATTTAGTCCCTAGACCTGAGATTATCATGACCTGACATATGATGAAAGTCATGTTTGATTTTAGTCAAACGATATCTTAACACGATATTTATAAAGGCTAATTTTGGCATGATCGAATTCATGATGGGAAGGATGATAAGTCAAGATGGAATTTGTCCCTCGATAGAGAGATGTTTTGCTTGGGCCCCTCGATGAGTGATAATGATGAAAGTGTATGGCCGTACCCCAATATGATTGGAATTATCATTATACTCAAGAATCGAGAAAGCATTGAACAAAGACAAGTTGACGAGGACCATGACTTGTGTTCAATATAACATCGCGAGATAAAGGGAGAAATGGAAGTGTACCATTGGAAACGTGAACTCTTATGTTACATTATTTGGGTAGACATAATGGCTTGCTAGAGTCCGCTTATGTCTTACGAGGGTCGATATGATCGGACTCATTGCCAACATAATGTAATCCTATTGGGTCACACACAACTAGAATGGATTGATTAAACCATGGGAAGAATGATTGAGAAAAAGCTATGGTGACTTATTGTATCGCGCGACAGATCAAGTCCACGTGACTCGTCTGGTCGTGCGACACAATAAGTCCACAGAGTTAATTTTGGACTGGTTTCCTAATTCGATTCGGAACGTCGTTTTTCGGGAACCTTCTAAACCGTCAGCATTTGGTACTCTCTCGATAGCTTCAATAGTTCACGGAAAGCCTTTGGTGTAATGAACCGCAAGCCCTTCAGAAAGAAAGACAACATAAAATAAGAAAGGAAACACATATTAATGCTAAGGTAGTATAAATATAATAGTCCGTCAGCCCTAAAAAGATAGCCGAAATTCTGAAAATAAATTCACAAACATATTCTCAATATTATTCCAAGGTTTATAGGATCTAGCAATCTTCAAAAAATAGTTCTTGGATCCATTCGAAGGTGTGGATACCGAAAGAGGGTCTTCGCTCGTTCATCGATCAAGGCCTAGAGTTCAAGCAATCTGAAGAACAAAGTTTGTGATTCGAAATCACATAATCAAATCGTTCGATAGCTCAAGAACGGAAAGCGTTCAAGGTTGGTTATATCTATCTCATAGTTTTCAAGTTAATTATATAGAACGGATCCTAGGGCTCCTTGGGTTTTATGTTATTTGATGCTTAATTTCGCTGCGCATGGACCCGTAAAACTCAACAGTGGTATCAGAGCCCCGTTCGTATCATTAAGTTTGAATCAACATGCTAGAAAAATAATATAAATTGTTTATATGTTCTTTTGCATGTTCTATATGTGATAGATTAATTGTTTTTGAAACAATATGCCTAAATCATATTCTATTGATATTGAATTAAATCTGTTAAAAGTCGTTTGCATGATTTAATTGCTCTGTGATTTAGAATTGATTGAATTCTGCAAATCTGCAAAACTAGCTTCTTTGTATCACGCGACATAGTATGCCTATGTCACGCGACAGATAATTTCTGATAGCCATTCTAGGTCGTGCGACATATTGTGACTCTGGGAGTCTCTGTCACGCGACAAAACTAGCCCATTCTGGGCAGAATCAGTTTGTTGAATAATCATGCTAATCTGTGAATGTGTTTACAATCTGATATGTTTATGTGTTAATCTGGATGCTATAAAATTGAGTTTATAGGGCTATGCTAGATTAATTCATTGTTTATGCATGCTTAATTGATTAAAATATGCTTTTATTAATTGTTGCGATGCATGGTTTATTTGTTCTTACGTGTTAAGAAATTTTATGTTTAGTTGAAACATTGCATTGTAGTTTTCTAATATGTTTAGATTTAGACATTAAATTTTTGGTTTTATGATTGTTTATGGAAACAAGTCATAATTACGTGAAATTTAAAAGGAAACTGATTGTTTATAAAAGGTAGTGATTATGTTGTCAAATCAGAACTGATTTATAATTGTGTATGTCTAGGAGAGTTCTGTCGAAGGAAGAGTTGATACTTAAGTAGTCCTTGTGGCTCACCTATCTTTCTGGGAACTTACCTGGTGCACGATTATGACTATCTTTGCTGATATGCTTATAATCTACCTTAAAGAACCTTCATTTAACTTTTAAGTTCTTTATGCCAATTCATGATTAAAACACTTGAGACCATTCAGATAGTTTTGGGTGGGCTTGCCATAGCAAGGTGCTTTGATTCTATTCGAATGCGATTAAAATAAGGAAATGGTGGTTCATATACGTTTAAAGTAAATGAACTTAATTGGGTTATTAAAATGGTTTTGGACCTAAGGCATAAGATGAGATTAAAATATGCCTAGACATGTGATGTCTTGAATGAATCTCATAAAAGATCTAAGAGTCATATATGTGATATGATTGATGTTTTCTACCTAATTAATTTAATTTTGAGCGTGCCATAGCAAACTTGAAGTTGAATTAAAGTTGGATCTTAGCCCATTAAATGTATATTATGCTTATTTGCATTTGAAGGTGTATAATTTAGTGGGAGCATTTTACGTAAATGCATTATACTTCTCATATGATATGTTTACTTATATGTGTTCATATTTTATGTATATCTTTTTGTAGAATAAATGGCATCAAACAATAATCACTTTTCACTGTGATCTGTCCTTGAGAAGGAAAAGTTGGAAGAGAATGGTACAAACTATATGGATTGGATCCGTAGTTTGATAATTGTTCTCAAGCAAGAAGAAAAATTGTACGTTCTCGAGGAACCTATTCCACCTGAACCTGCTGCCAATGCTACTAGGGCAGTGAGGATCAATATCTGAAGCACAAGCGTGACTCTACAGATGTTGGTTGCCTCATTGTAAGTGCTCCAATTTGAGCTTGTTAGAATTTTCGTTAGAAAATTAACGAAAGTTTTAACACTCCTAACAATTCCTAACATTTCTAACAAAGTGAGGGCAAAATGGGCATTGTTATTTAAGGATAAACCAAGAAAAAGAATCAAAAAAGTGAAAGAAATGGTCAAAAACCAAAAATAGAAATGGCTGGAACAAAAACTGGCTGTTAATTTGAATTTTGAAAAAGATTATTCCCCTTGTCCAAAGCTGAAGCTGCATTTAATGAACAAAGGCACGCCGAGGATCCATCCGCGCGGATGAGTTTGCTATCTTCGAGGGCTATAAATTGAGCCCTCCAATACCATAAAATAAAGAGGAAGAACACATTTTGCACCGAACCTCGGCGAAATATAGAGAGAAAACAAAGGAGAATTCTTCAAGAATTGTCACCTTTTTCTCTCCAATCTTTCCCAACTCATACTCATCCACTCACTCTCATATTAAAGCCCTAAACACTCATACACTCAAGCCAAACACTCAAGAACACAAGGAAGATTGGTAAACCCTCCTCTTCCTAACCCTAAATCTCAACCATGCATGCATCTTCAAACTACAAAATGTAGTTCCTTCATCTTCTTGCTCTAGATCTAAGAAGATCACCATGGAAGACCATCTCCATGGATGATCTTCTACAAAGATCAACATTATTTTTAAGCTTTCTTACTTTCTTGCAAAGAAAACTCATTTTCAAAACCCTAAAACCATTTTCAAGCATAAAATCTTGATTTCAAAGGATAAAATTCCCCTTCCCAAGCAAATGAAATGCTTAGTCCTAATGTACTCCCAAGGATGGTTTGGTATAGTTGATTCACCACTAAAATGTCTAGTGATCACTAACCAAAACCTAGGGAAATGGGGACAATCATGGATGTAAAACCCCCTTTAAAATCATATTTTCTTTCTTGAGAAGTTGCTGTCCAGTAGCAATTTTCTCAGACCTCAGTCCATGGTCTTAATTTTTGGACACAGATGAACTTGGAATTTGGCGTTGACTACAAAATACTTTTTGTAGCCAACATCCAGAGCTTTCCAGACATATTTTTACTTTATTTTTTGGGTGAGTAAAACTCCTCTTTTCAAATTTTCTTTCAGAGGCTAGTTCATCAGCTTCTGGGAATCCAGATCTCATATCTGAGGTTTCCAGAAGGTTTTGACCCTCAAATCTTCTCCAAAATGGAAAATTCCTTTTCACAAACTTTATTTAAGGTGTCTAGAACAACTTTCATTCTCTGAGTTTATCCAGATTATGAAGTTTTAAGACCCTTGAATCCCTTTCAAAATCAAAGGTCCACTGCCTTTTTCATTCTGGCAGAAATGGCTCTCAACTTCAAAAGGTCTTTTGAGTACCAAATCTCAATCCAAAAATCTTCCAAAAAATCATGGGATCAGTTTAAAGTCTTAAAAAGATATCCCAATTTTTACTTTTCTGAGTTTCAACTTATTTTGGCCAAAACACACACACACACACACACACACACAAATGATTTTCAGCTTGGAAGACTCGTTTTACGAGGCGCGTCGGGTGCACACTAACGTCCTTCCCGACGCGTAACATGACCTCCGAACCTAAATCTCTGATCTCGGGCTTTTTCAAAGTTTTGGCCCTCAAAATTAAAATGGCGTGGCGACTCCGTTTCCGGTTTTATTTGGTTTTTCAAAGAAACGCAAAATCGAAAATTTTCCCGCGATATGGCAACATCATCACAGCGGCGACTCCGCCTGGGACTAAGCTTTTTTTTTTAAAAAATGGTATTTGGTATATTGGTGGAAACCACTAAATTTCCCGTTATCGCCTCCTAACACGCAAAGTGCTCTGGGATAAATTGTGGTCTAACAATCCCACGTACCGGTATCACCGTTTTCAAAAAAAAAGCTTTTGAGGGTCAAGCTTCCGTCCCGCTTTGAAAATCATTTTTGTGTGTGTATTGATTTTTGCACGCTTTTCATGTTGTTTTGGCCGCCTCGGAGAAAGTCAAAATTTTGACTGTCGGAATAATGTCCCTAACTCGTCGGAATTTTCGTGCTTACGTGCTTATGTGCTCATAAAAAAAAAAAAAAAGGATTTTCAAAAAAAAAGAAAATTTCCAAAAAATCGTGCATCATATTTTTAAGACACATAAAAAAATCTCTATTTTACTCGTAAAGAGAATATAGATCGCCAGACACTACGCGCACGTGACCGTACACCGCACACTACGTCCTTAACCCGGGAAATCCTTGTCGCGGTCCGTTTGGTCTTATTACGCCTCTCGGATGAGCAGGTGACTACCCAAACATCCCATGGAGCCTCGTGTCGACTACGCACTTGTCCGTGACACACTTTGTCCGAGACCCGGTTGGTTTTTAGTCCGTCCGTGTCATGCCCCGTCCGTGTATAGACCTTTCCTTTCAAGCCTTTGTCGGCATACCGACTCAATATCTTTCGGGTCCCTAATCGCCGAAGTTCTCGCCGGTTTTCCGCCGCAGACTTTCGACCAAGATATTGATCGGCGCCGACTTCGGCCTCGACCGGCACAAATTATACACTCGACTCCCAAAGATTGACACCGAGTCATCAAGGATTAATGACTATTCAATGCCTAATTACGGCTTAACCGACGACAAGTCAAGATCAATCGTGGACGCTTATCACCCAAATCATGCCGACTTTTCGTCGAGCTCCTGGACATGATCTTGACTTTCGACGCGCCTTGTCCGTAATTTACATCGAATGCTCGTTAAGACTCGATTACCCGCCGACTTTTAGGATCGTTTTCTTTCGGTCGGTGGGACCCGCTTGCCCTATAGGACCCTCGCCGGGCCGCCCACCCCGGGAGGTCGAAATACGTGGAATACGAGGGGCTTATAGACGTAGTGACGGGGCCCACCGATCCAGATCCAGAGTAGTTTGCATGAAAAAGAAGAGCAATCTTTTCCAACCGATTAGGTTAATAAAACATGTTTTAAGTAAACGTGAACAAATAATCGCATGTTGCATGAGCCTAAAGCCCAAACACCTACCCTCCTTCCATTCCTGCACCATCTCGAACCTTCATGTCCTTTCCCCTCAGCCTCCGCACAAAGCTTGGTTTCTGACACCGGTCACCGTTTGATCGCTGGGCCAAGAGTCAAGCGCGCATCGCCTTCGCCATTTGTTCCGACTCCGGGTTTAGAATGTCCGCATCACTCGGTAATGATGGGGATAACGTCACTCCGCCTCCGGGACCCTCGCAGAAAGCAACAAGGGAATCCGCTTGAAGCGTAATGCATGAGGTTACGACAGAAAGCACAACTAAATGTACTTTTTACGGAGGCTATTAAGAGTCACGGTTCGGCCGCCACCAATCCGGATGGCACCTTCACCGTGGAAGAAGACGAGGATGCCAACCCCACTCTCGCCGCCCCCGATTACACCAGATGCCGCCACCCACCTCCTACGGTGCCATTACCGTAACCCATGCTCCTCGATTTTCGGGTCACCAGCCTCCCCAACCACGCACTCACCGGATCCACGCAGCCCCGACGGCACAAATCGTGGGGGCAAAATCGCACGGAATGTCTTCTCATGGTTGGGGCTATCTCGGAATGCCACAGCCTAATCGGGATCCCGCCTCGCTCGGAATGCAATAACACGACTCCTTTTGCTCCCAGAAACCAAATGAGCCCAAACCGCGGGTCATAAATCTCGAAAAACTTTGGAATGCCCCCGAATGACATCTTTAGGGGACTCGGTGAAAGAAGGCTTGCCGCGGCCTTTGGAAAATTTCCAACCCGTAAATCCGAATGCTCCCGCGGACACTACAAAGTATTGTGCTTTTCATCAAGCTCACGGACATCTCGATCGATACCGCTTTACTCGAAAAGGCAATTCAGGCTAATAGAGCAAGGAAAGTTGGAAGGCCCCAGGGGCCCAACACAAGCCAAAATCCGCTGCCACGGAACCATAATCGTGTGAATATGATTGAATGCGGAGAATCTTCACACGCCCAGAAGATGCCGATGAAGGTCCCCAAATACTCCGTGGCCAATCTCGTCGAGATCCCCGACCCGGATTCCCCGCCCGAGGATATCGAACGAATCAACCCATCTTGGTCTCATGTCGAGACTCCTTGCAAGAATACGAGGCCCGCTATTTCTCGATAAAGGGAAAACCGATACCGAAGAACCTGGGCCGTTCCGCCGTAACATGAGAGAACCATTTACACAAGATGGTTAGAACAATCGAGAAGAATCGAACAAGAAAGCTTCCTGGCGGCGCCGTATCGGGGCTTATCAAAGAAAAGAGGCCGAAGAGCGTCTGGAGCTAGTACACTTCGCAAATTGGCTTGGGAGAGCCCGAATATGATCCCGAGAACAAAGAAGAATCTAAGAAAGAGGATTCCTTCTATATCCTACTCCGGTGTCAAATACGTGCCACCCCCTCTCACTCTTCCCGCAATTTCTCGGGAGGAGAAGCCGAGTCACAATTGCCACTTCCGGAATGGGAACATATGACAATTTTGCCAGACGCACCCATATTCCCCCAACGGGTTTGATCGACGTTCCTCTCACCCGAAATCCCGGTAGTATGGGAAGAAGATTCTGTGACAATGATGATGATGACGATGATGACGAGAGTGAAGAGTCAACCGAGGCCCCTGATCCGAAACAACTGGAACAATCATGCTGTAAATGAGCCCACGGGAGCTAGGCACAATGGCCGGTTATCAAGAAGCGACGACGAAGAAACTTCGGAAGACGAATATGAGACCGAGGACATGAAGGCCATGAAGTTTCATGGATCTCGAGCACGCTGGATGTCTTAGAATTCAACACGCCTACCATGCTTGGGGAAAAGGGTTTTCAGTGTCCGATCCAGCCGATAGTCGAAGATCTCGATTGAAAGAGGAAAATTAACTCCCATCCGCCCAAATGAGAAAATAACCATGGTTAGATCAAATCCACCCTTAACAAAGTAACACTCCTTGTTAGGGTTACCCAAGAAGAGGTCACCTTCCTCGAATGTATGTCGCCTTTCGTAGAAGTCCTAGAAACCGGCATGATACCGGATGCGCCTCCCACACGTAACGCTATAATTATCTCCAACTCGAGTATTACATGTGGGGAATCGTAATGGCCGCACTATACCGGGATGAAATCGAAAAGCCGCCGAGTCCCGACAATAGCGACTCTTGCCGCATGATAATCTATGAGCAAGACCGCCACGAGAGTGAGCCTGGAGGGACGCCCTAGCTCAAGGGGCCATCCAAGGGGCAACAACACAAACCCAAACCCGAAAGCCTCGTGCGACTTGGGAAGGGCTATAAGGGCCGCCAGAAGGAGCCAAGATGCTCACCACTCATCGTCACTAGACTCCGTAACCAAAGGGCCAATAGCCAAAAGGGCTCCCCATCGACCCTAGCAAAGATTGAAGAAATCCGGGCCAAGAGACGATCGATGAGGAAGTTAACTGTTGACCCGCCCGGCGCATTTTCCAAGGAAATCCCAAGGCGTATAAGAAGGCCACGTATCAAGCACCGAAAGAAGATCGCCGCCCTATGCTAAGACAACCGAAACTCCTGCATCCCGAAAAGAGGATCCCGTGCTCACCCAGCCAAGCAAACACAGCCAACATTTCCCTCTCGGTCTCTACTCACCTCGTCCTATCCCCATAAGCCGAAGCCGGAAGAAAGCTCCGGCCCGCACTCTAGTCCCTATTGATGCTACTTCCCGATGATGTGGCAATACGCCTAATTGGAAACATCCATTACGGGAATATAATCACTTTCTTACGTATCTCGACCTCCCTCAATTTGGGGTCGATCATAATGAGCCTCTCTTCATCACAAACCACTGATGAACGACGCTCCCTCGGGTCCTTGTTGATAATGGGTCCAATGAACATTCTTCCGCAAAGATCATGAGCTTGCTTGATATCAAGACTACGTACTTGAAGCCTTCCTCCCTCACAAGCCAAAGCTTACGACTCAACATCCCGAGCAAATTCCTGAGTCGCCACTTTAGACCTCCGGGTTCGGATGTAAATTGATACCGTGGAATTCCAGTTATCGACATCCCGATTACTTTCAATGCCCCGCCGGGAAGACCTTGGCTCCATCAAGTCAAAGGGGTCGCCTCAAGCCTCCACCAAAGGTGTGAAATTGCCTCGAATGGGGATCTCACGACCATTTACGGGATTTAGTCACTTTAGAGGGCACAGATACGGCGGAATACCTATTCTCGAAATCAAACATGACGAGGAAGGTCACATGCTAACGGGCTTCACGGCCGAGCCTCCCAAGGCCCAAGTGTGCAACATAGATCTGACGGCCACTCGGGATAAAATCCCACCGGTCTTGAAAATGATGAGAAAAATGAGCTATCTACTCGGCCTCGGTTTGGGAAGCACCAACAAGGAACTCACAAACTCATCGAAGTGAAAGGACGTAATACTCGCCATGGCTCGGGATATGAGGCCTCCTCACTGACACCGGCAAAGGGAAAGATTTGAAGCCGCCACAGAAAGTGTCCCGCCGACAATCCTAAATCTCTCCCCTTCGCCTCCCGATTTGGCCGACTACTTTGTAAAGGGCCCCACGCAACCGGGAAACATCACAGAGCCCACTCCTACGGCAGATGGCTAAAGCTACAGATAGCCTCAACAAGTTCGTAGGAACCAAGGCTAACCCTGGTCCGTAGAATGTTCCCGGACCTACCCAAGTTACCCGGGGCTACCACCGCCATGAAGAGCGAGTATACCTTCGTAGGCGTGCCTCGACCCGGTGGAACAGCTCGAGAAGCTCACAACCACTATTCCTACCGCCCAGAAGATCCGAAACCCGAATTCGAACCGACAGCTGCCAAAAGCTAAGGCCACGGAATTTCCCTCGAATGATTGGGATGGTCTCGTTATGCAAAGAATTGTTCGAAGAAGAAGTCCAGTGCCGACCTGATTGATCTCGGCTCGGTCCAAAAGATGATAGCGGCAATTGAGAAAGGAAAACAAAAACAAAGACAGCTTCCCGAGTCATGAGGCTACCAACAGCCGATGCCGCTAAAGAATTGGGAAACTCTCTCGTGCCCGTCCGCGACCAAGGAGGAAATGATCACCAAGCTTGGATTGGTCCCCTGTCCTTTGTGTCAATCTAGGACAAGTCCTCCCAGCCTTCTCTCGTTAAGATCGAGTCTCTAGGGTCGTCCGATGGCCTTACGCCCGAAGACTACGAGTCCGTAGTAAGCACCGTATCCCCTTTCGTTTTCAATGAAATGACGAACCTTTCGAGTATCCCTTGATTGCCACTTTAACTAATGATGAATTAATTAAAAATTTTTTTTTAATAATAATTCATTAGATAAAGAAGCGTACACATTAAACAAAAAAATCAAACAAAAAAAAATCTTTAAGCAAAGTTGTCCTGAAAGAGGAAAATCGAGCCCAAGCCGCCAAGAGATTTTGACGAGTGTGAATTTGGGAACTCGCGGAAGAGCCTAAAGAGACGCAGATTTGTGATTTCTTCGAAGGAATTGGAAAGGATGCTCGCAAAGTCCTACAAAATTCTCAATTCAAAGAAAGTTGCCCTCTTCATCAAAGAAAACATCATGTGCAGATACTGTTGCCACCGAAATCATCTCGTATAATGGATCCCACTTCGGCGGGGAATGTGAAAATTGCCGGCGGAATTCGAATAACCCGTCACAAGTCATCTCCCTACAGCCCCAAACCAACGGGAGCCGTCGAAGCAAAGAAACAAGACTCGGAAAATATCATCCGGAAAATGGCCGTCCAAGGCGTAGATTGGCCCGAGAAGTTACACTTGGCACTCTGGGGCTACGGAACACGGGCCGAACGGCAATCGGGGAAACACCTTTGCCCTCACATACGGAATGGAAGCCGTACTCCCAATCGAGCCGGAAATACCTCGCTTCGTATACCGCCGGAAAGCCGTATCAACGAGGTCGAATGGCTCCGCAGTCGCCATGATGAATTGGCCCTACTAGACGAACGCCGATCAAGGCCATGGAACACATCCGAGCCTACCAAGGAAGAATGGCTAGAGCCTTCGACAAGAAAGTAAAGCATCGGGAAATCCGAGAAGGTGATCTCGTTCTAAAAGAAAAGCCCCCACCCGTATCAACCCCTCGGCAAATGGGAGCCCGTATGGGTCGGGCCATATGTAGTCCGTAAGATCTTCTCCTGAGGAGCCATGCAACTTGCACTCGACGGAATCCCTTTGTACACCCAAGGAATGGTGACAAGCCGCGCGTATACTACGCGTAAAAAACCAAAAAAAGAGTGCTAAAAGAGTAATACCCAACTAGGTTAGAAACCCGAGAAGGGCGGCCTAGGTAAAAACAGGTTGCACCAAAAAAAAAAACAAAAAGAAACAAACAAAAAAAAAACAAAAAAAAAAACAACAAAAAAAAAGAGTGCTAAAAGAGTAATACCCAACTAGGTTAGAAACCCGAGAAGGGCGGCCTAGGTAAAAACCGGGCTGCACCAAAAAAAAAAAAAAAAACAACAAAAAAAACAAAAAAAAAAAAAAAAAAAAAGAGTTCACCGGTTGAACTACGAAGACCCGAGCTCCTCAAAATGAGGGGAACGTAGGCAATGGAAACGGTTCGGTCTAAAGCACAAATAAAAGCCATACTTTGGCATCAATACAATTGATCGTACCATGAAAGCGTCTCGAAAAACTCTAAAGCAATTCAAATATTCATTACAAGTTAAAAGCTCTTTGATGAGTCTAAGCCCGATTCATTCCTACAACCGGCAACCCGCTAAAAAAACTAAGATACATAATCAAACTAATGTGTCTCGCCATGACAAGAAAAGGGATACTGGAAACCTCGTAGTCACTCCAAGCCACTCGCATCGGCCTCTCCCTTCTTCTTTCCCCTCCGAGTCTTTCTCTTCCGAACCGGAAAATGTCGGTATTCCTCCTACCAAGCTCTCCGGTATAGGGACAGTGGTCTATCAAACCTCTCCGTCGTGGCCTTAGTAGCCCTAGCGTCATCCCTCATCTCCCGTAACCTAGCCGGTAGCATAGGAGCCCTCCTCTCCCGTCTCGACGTAAGCCTCATAATCGCCGCGCCGTCTCCGCTCCCCGTCAGAGGGTTGGACCTCGCCGGCCCTCCTCCTCTCGTAAAACAACAGACCTCCGCACCCACAATGGCCTCACGCCGTCTCGAAAATAGCCACCCGAAGTCTCTCCTGCATGCCTCTCATACCAATCCAGGTACCAAGTGGTCGTGAACACCGGCCTCTGACGCTCGAGAATGACCCGAGGAGGAAAGACATCATACCTCCATGCTCGGGAAAGAAATGGAAACACCGAGGGATCATCCATGGAAACAGGAGCCACCACCCCGGTGGCTATATCATCAAAACCCTCCAAAGGAACCTCGCTCCAAGCCAAACTGCTCTCTGTGACTGTGAGCCGAATGTAGAAACCGGACTGAGAAAGCCCCTAAGCATAACCACATGGGACCCGTCCCGAAGCACTCGCGAGTCTCCACCCGCCAACGAGGCACCAACCATCTGATATCTTCAGCCCGGGCGACCCGCCATCCAACGCGCCCACGAGCCCCGATCATCAAAATCTACATCGACACCTCTCCCGGCAAAAGTCCAAGGCCCGATCATATCGAGGTTTCCCGAAGAACCCCCAAACGCTCCATCGCCCATGTGGTCAAGCAGGAACGGGCCGCCCCCGCGCATATACCGCCGTCCGGTAGCTAATCTGTCGAGAGCATGAAAAGTCTCCCTGTAATCAAAGGAACGACATCTCGCCTGTGCGACAGCGAACGACGACATCCAAAGAAAGACCGATGGCGTATCCCAAAGGAATAGACCATGAACAGGGTGCCAAACATACAAAGTGCAAAGGCATTCCAATAGGCATCATCCACCAAACCTAGGCCCCTAAATCTGTCGGGAAGACCGAAATATCGAAATGATCGGGACCGCGGATCATACCTTGCGCTTCCTCCTGGGGAAAGATGAAGGAGGACGCACAACCGTCAAGAAAAGAAGCTCCTCCGGCAAAGGAACCGCTATCTCTTCCACCTCCGACCTCCAAGCAAGGCCCGAAATTCTTCGACAACGAACAATCTCGTTGAAGGAAAGGCAAAAGACATGCCTTCTAGTATCCCAAAACGAAGAAGAAGCTCTTAAGAGGTCATAATCCGAACCAATTCTTTGAGAGACCACAAGCATCGTATCTTGTACCTTTCTTCAAAGAATGATCTTCTCATGCATGATCTCCCTACACCACTCCTGAACTTTTCAAAGAACAACATTTGCCTTTCTTTGGACAATTTTGGAGAATTTTTGGCCATTTCCATGGTTTTTCTCTCTTTCTCCCCGAAAATGGCCAGTTTGACCGGAGGTTGAAGAGGATATTTGAATTTGAAATAAAGCAAGACCAGTCTGAACCAAAATTAAAGAACAATGTCAGATGCGCCCCCATCCGCGCGGATGGGATTGCTTTCCCAAAAAAAAAAATCTCTCGCAACACCAAGCCGCTACGCCAAAAAAGGAATATTCCGTCCCGTTGCTCGAAACTTGTGCAAAAACCCTCCCCAAACCACCCATATACCAAACACCCTTGCAAAAAAAAAACCAAGGCTCATGCAACACTGCATTCATATTGCATTGCATTCATAAAATAAAATCCTAAATTATTACATTCCAAAAAAAAAAAAAGAGTGTGCATAAAAAAAAAACAAACAAACAAACATAAATAAAATCCTAAATTATTACATCCAAAAAGAAAAAAGAAAAAAAAAATGTGCATAAGCTGTACAAATCTAAATCTCAATCTCAAATCAAAAAAAAAAAAATCAATCGGAGTCTCCAAAGACTCCGATATCTCCCTCGCCCCTCTTGCGACTCGGGCCCGCCTCCTCGGAGCCCCGAAAATCTCGGGCTCGTAATCGTCCTCGTCTCTAGAAAGAGGCTCATCAGACCAACCGGCACGCCCGATAGGGCAAGCCGAGATCTCGCGAAAAGTCGTATCCGAAGGTGAAGGCGTGACTCCCGCACGTACGAAGACGACCCGCCATGCCGCCAAACGTGTCCTCGGCCCGTGTGGATCCCCGAGAATGACGTGATCCGAAGGCAACACCGCGCGGATCAAGGAGAGGAGACAAAGGAGTCTCTGAAGAAGTCTCGAGCGAATAGGGAAGCCTCCCTGTCCGACAGCGCCGCCGTGGTCGCTCGCTCTAGCTCGAGGAGCCCCGCAAGCCACCATCCTCCCGATGAATCTCTTGCCTCGATCACTTGCTTCGTCGCCTTTCGACGACCACCTCCGAAAACCGCACAAAAGCAAAAGCAAAAAAAAAAAAAAAGAAGTGATGCTAAAGATGATGAAACAAAAGGAAGAAAAGAAGGGGAAAAGGTGAAACCATACCTTCATACCCGACGAGGCCGGAAAGCTCGTGGAAGTCGCCTGGGCCGAGGGATCTCGCACCTCAATCGGACCCCATCCCGGGACATAGGAAAATCCGTCCGAGGGTACCGCGGATCCCAAGCCCCTCCCTATCCGTAACTCCGAGGCATCCTCACCTCCTCAAGACGAATGTCGCATATGGCTCAATCGCCACGAAGTCCGAGAAGTGCCGGCTCGCTTCGGTAATCATCCCAGTCACGGACCGATCGCCGGTGCATCATATCGGCGGGAGGCTCCACCGGTGTCCTCAAAGGCGAGTTCACGCCATGCCGGCGCGTCACCCTCTCTCCTGCATAATAGGCATCGCAGTCGACCCTCAAAATCCTCCGCCGCACCGGGCCCGTATCTCGCCCTTCACCGCGCTACCTCAAAGCGATCCTGTGGGAAGAATATCATCCCCTCATCCGTCTCGGCCTCCGTCAAAGGAAGGCAATCCGCGTACCGAGAGTCGTACGCCCCGGAGCTTATCTTCTCCCGGCATGCTTGGACCAAGACCGCATGGCCGGATACGCCCGACGTACTCCGCCGGCCGCCACACCGTGACGTGAAAAACTCCAACGCCCATACCGCGAAAGGTAAAAATCCAATTAATCCAAAGGCAAAAGAAAAGTGCGTGCTCAAAAAAAAAGAGGGAAAGCAAAAAGAGAGCTTATACCTCCAGTGGCAAACTCAAAGCAAAGACAAGGAGCTCACAGCTCTTCCGCCGTACCTATCAAGAGCAAAATAAAGCTCTGCCAAATTTCCGCCTCTCCTCTCACGAGACATCTCCGGCCGTCTCCATGTCCTCCAAGGACCTCAACAAGGCAAAGACCGCCGTCCTCGCATGCCCAAAGAGGGTGCTCGAAAAGTAAACCACAAGAAGGCCCTAGCGATCCGATCGGCGCCTATCCTCTCCTCCCCACCTCGTAACTCACGATGGTCTCCACAATTTTACCGTAGACCACGGCATACTCCATCCCCATCCCTTTTTGGGAATAGGGAAAATCCCCGTAAGAGCCTGATCAGCATCGGCCGTAGCCATCCCGCCACTCAATGCCGCGTCCATTAAAGGACAGCCCGTAATCGCAAAGATAGTCGAGGGCGTAACCGTAGCCTCGCCCGTAAGAAGTGGAAGGTGCGGGTCGCGTCCCACCAATGCCGCGCTGCAGCAAACATCAAGCCTTTGCTCTTAGGGAACTTGACCACTCCCTCAAGCACTCGACGAACTCCCGTGAGCCCCGTCTCGACAACAATCCGTCTCTGACTCGGCAAAGCTCCTCGGCCCGCATCCGAAGCCGGTCCCACAAGTCAATCACAGACTCCACCGATCCTCGAGTCTTCATTTTGTTCACCAAGCCCGTCACAAAACGGTTTCCGCCCTGTAATAAAAAAAAAAAGAGAAAGAGAAAATGTCAAAAAGATTGCATTTGCATATACATTAAAAAAAAAAAGAAATTTCGACAAAGATAACAAAGATACAATGAGCATAGCCCCATTTTTCTCGCATGAAAGAAAACAAGCTTTTCAAAGAAGTCCCAATGCATTCATCAAAAAAAAAAAAAAAAGATGCATTCCTACTAAGTAAGAACTCCGTCCCATTTTCATAAAATAACATGCATCATCTCAAAAAAATTTGCATACATGCATATCATCCATCTTACATGCAACGGGAGGAAAAATCCGTCCCACTTTTCAAAAAAAAAAAAAAAAAAATCCTAAACATACATACATCTCATATTGGCAAAATGCCCATTCTTTTCCAAACAAAATGCATGCATTGCATCATCATTCATCAATATCAAAATTCAATTTCAAAAAAAAAATCATCATCATCATCAACATGCAATATTCAATTTCAAAAAAAATAAATCACAATTCTTCGAATTTTCACATGTAATGTGGCAAAAATGCCAATTCTTTTTCCCAAGCAAAGTGCACATTTTGGGTTACTCATATACTCATTACAACATGCAAAGCATCAAAACCAAGATTAAAAGCCAAGAACATCAATCATTCGAATTTTCAAAAAAAAATTAATTCAAAAATCACCCAAAATTCAAATTTCAAGCAAGAAATCAACAAAGGGATCAAAGGGTTTCAAAGTATACCGTTCGGAGATTCGAATCCGAAGCCCAATATTGCCAAGCATCGGGGTAATGCTCCTCCGCAACCGATTGCGAAAGATTGTAATGCCTCCTCATTCGGACGAGCTCCAATCGCCTCTCCGCTACCGGGCCACGTCCTTGGCCTTGAAAAGCGCCTTTCCCGTGTTCCATTGCTCAAAAAATCGAAGAAATCGGAAGATTTTTGAAGCTTCTAAGGCCAACAATGGCGGAATTGCCTTTCTCTCTCGCTCTCGGAATTTTTGAAAAACCGAATGGGAAGAAGAAAAGGGCGCGGTCCTAATTAATACCCCCGGTTTTCAAGCCCTATCCGCGCGGATAGGATTGCAAGGGTCAAAATGACCCTTTGCCCCTTAAAATTCCGTGACTCGCAATTCCCAACTTGACAGAGTTAACCAAAGATAACCAAAGTCGCCCGTATCTTCATCAAAATCCTTCCCCTAGCCAAACGTAAGACCGAGTGCCCCGAGAAAGATAACGAGATCCCGTATCTTTCATCAAAATCTTCCCTAAGCAAACGTAAGACCGAGTGCCCCGAGAAAGATAACGAGATCCCGTATCTTTCATCAAAATCTTTCCCTAAGCAAAGAAACGTAAGACCGATTTCCTCGAGAAAGATAACGAGATCCCGTGATCTTTCATCAAAATCTTCCCTGCTAGCCAAACGTAAGACCGAGTGCCCCGAGAAAGATAACGAGATCCCGTATCTTTCATCAAAATCTTTCCCCTAGCAAACGTAAGACCGATTTCCTCGAGAAAGATAACGAGATCACGTATCTTTCATCAAAATCTTCCCCGGCAGTAAAACGTAAGACCGAGTGCCCCGAGAAAGATAACGAGATCCCGTATCTTTCATCAAAATCTTCCCTAAGTAGCCAAACGTAAGACCGAGGTCCCGAGAAAGATAATGAGATCCCGTATCTTTCATCAAAAATTTCCCTGCAGTCGAAACGTAAGACCGAGTGCCCCGGGAAAGATAACGAAATCCCGTATCTTTCATCAAAATCTTTCCTAAGCGATAAAACGTAAGACCGATTTCCTCGAGAAAGATAACGAGATCCCGTATCTTTCATCAAAATCTTCCCCTATAGAAACGTAAGACCGAGTGCCCCGAGAAAGATAACGAGATCCCGTATCTTTCATCAAAATCTTCCCTAGCAAGAAACGTAAGACCGATTTCCTCGAGAAAGATAACGAGATCCCGTATCTTTCATCAAAATCACCTGCAGCAAACGTAAGACCGAGTGCCCCGAGAAAGATAACGAGATCCCGTATCTTTCATCAAAATTACCCCCTAAGAAACGTAAGACCGAGTGCCCCGAGAAAGATAACGAGATCCCGTATCTTTCATCAAAATCATCCCCGCTAAGCCAAACGTAAGACCGAGTGCCCCGAGAAAGATAACGAGATCCCGTATCTTTCATCAAAACCTTCCCTAGCCAAACGTAAGACCGAGTGCCCCGAGAAAGATAACGAGATCCCGTATCTTTCATCAAAATCACCCCTAAGCAAAACGTAAGACCGAGTGCCCCGAGAAAGATAACGATATCCCGTATCTTTCATCAAAATCACCCCTAGCCAAACGTAAGACCCGAGTGCCCGAGAAAGATAACGAGATCCCGTATCTTTCATCAAAATCACCCTCGGCGAAACGTAAGACCGAGCTCCCGAGAAAGATAACGAGATCCCGTATCTTCATCAAAACCTTCCCCGGCTAGCAGAAAACGTAAGACCGAGTGCCTCGAGAAAGATAACGATATCCCGTATCTTTCATCAAAATCACCCCCTAGCAAATAAACGTAAGACCGAGTGCCCCGAGAAAGATAACGAGATCCCGTATCTTTCATCAAAATCACCCCGGCAGCCAAACGTAAGACCGAGTGCCCCGAGAAAGATAACGAGATCCCGTATCTTTCATCAAAAACCTTCCGGCCGGTCCAAACGTAAGACCGAGTGCCCCGAGAAAGATAACGAGATCCCGTATCTTTCATCAAAACCTTCCCTAAGCAGCCAAACGTAAGGACCGAGTGCCCCGAGAAAGATAACGAGATCCCGTATCTTTCATCAAAACCTTCCCTAGCCAAACGTAAGACCGAGTGCCCCGAGAAAGATAACGAGATCCCGTATCTTTCATCAAAACCTTCCCCGGCAGTCAAACGTAAGACCGAGTGCCCCGAGAAAGATAACGAGATCCCGTATCTTTCATCAAAATCACTCCCGGCAGTAAAACGTAAGACCGAGTGCCCCGAGAAAGATAACGAGATCCCGTATCTTTCATCAAAATCACCCCTGCAAGAAACGTAAGACCGAGTGCCCCGAGAAAGATAACGAGATCCCGTATCTTTCATCAAAATCACCCCCGACAGTAAAACGTAAGACCGAGTGCCCCAAGAAAGATAACGAGATCCCATATCTTTCATCAAAATCACCCCCGGCAGTAAAACGTAAGACCGAGTGCCTCGAGAAAGATAACGAGATCCCGTATCTTTCATCAAAATCTTTCCCGGCAGTAAAACGTAAGACCGATTTCCCAGACGAATACGTCTGATTTTCCCCAGCAAAGGCTAACGAAATCCCCAGCAAAGTTAACGGAATCCCAAAAGCCAACAAAATTTCGAGGAAAACTCGAACTACGAAAGGGCTTGATTCCCACTAGGGATACGTAGGTAGCCTATCATTAGGTCCAGCCCCTCGACCAAAACGGTCACCCTCTCCTTCGGCAGCAGACGAAGTCCACCGAAAGACCATTTCAAATTAAGGTCCGAGGCACCTAAAAGGCCATCATCATCAAGGTTCGAGGCACCTAAAACGCCATCATCAAGGTTCGAGGCACCTAAAACGCCATCATCAAGGTCCGAGGCACCTAAAAAGCCATCTTCAAGGTTCGAGGCACCTAAAACGCCATCTTCAAGGTTCGAGGCACCTAAGACGCTATCACTAGAAAGCGATAAATCGCAATCATACCCATCAGACCGAAAATGGTCATCCCTATCCCCAACAGAGCGGATACCCATCGAACCGAAAATGGTCATCTCTTATCCCCAGCCAGAAGTTTCTTTCCAAAGAACCGACCACAGAACTCGCTCATCAGGTTCGAGGCACCTAAAACGCCATCATCTCCAGGGTCAAAGACCCGAACTACGACTGGCTTGATTCCCATTCGGGATACGTAGGTAGCCTATCGCTAGGTTCAGCCACCCGATCACTCGATCATCCCGCCAAATATGGAGCCTTACTCTTATCGACGACCCCGCTTCCTTCGAAAGCGCCGTCGCCGAGGGGCTACTGTAAGTGCTCCAATTTGAGCTTGTTAGAATTTTCGTTAGAAAATTAACGAAAGTTATAACATTTCTAACAATTCCTAACTATCCTAACATTTCTAACAAAGTGAGGGTAAAATGGGCATTGTTATTTAAGGTTAAACCTTAAAAAGAATCTTAAAAAGCAAAACAAAAGAAGAAAACCAAATATAGCAATGGCTGGAAACAAAAAACTGGCTGTTAATTTGAATTTTGAAAAGAAATATTCTTCTTGTCCAAAGCTGGAGCTGCATTTAATGAACAGTGCACGCTGACTGGATCCATCCGCGCGGACATCTTTGCATCTTCAGGAGGGCTATAAATTGAGCCCTCCAGTCACAAAAATAAAGAGGAAGAACACATTTTGCACCGAACCTCTGGCGAAATATAGAGAGAAAACAGTGAGAATTCTTCAAGAATTGTCACCTTTTTCTCTCCAATCTTTCCCAACTCATACTCATCCACTCACTCTCATATTAAAGCCCTAAACACTCATACACTCAAGCCAAACACTCAAGAACACAAGGAAGATTGGTAAACCCTCCTCTTCCTAACCCTAAATCTCAACCATGCATGCATCTTCAAACTACAAAATGTAGTTCCTTCATCTTCTTGCTTTAGATCTAAGAAGATCACCATGGAAGACCATCTCCATGGATGATCTTCTACAAAGATCAACATTATTTTTAAGCTTTCTTACTTTCTTGCAAAGAAAACTCATTTTCAAAACCCTAAAAACCATTTTCAAGCATAAAATCTTGATTTCAAAGGATAAAATTCCCCTTCCCAAGCAAATGAAATGCTTAGTCCTAATGTACCCCAAGGATGGTTTGGTATAGTTGATTCACCACTAAAATGTCTAGTGATCACTAACCAAAACCTAGGGAAATGGGGACAAGCATGGATGCAAAACCCCCTTTAAAATCATATTTTCTTTCTTGAGAAGTTGCTGTCCAGTAGCAATTTTCTCAGACCTCAGTCCATGGTCTTAATTTTTGGGCACAGATGAACTTGGAATTTGGCGTTGACTACAAAATACTTTTTGTAGCCAACATCCAGAGCTTTCCAGAAATATTTTTACTTTATTTTTTGGGCGAGTAAAACTCCTCTTTTCAAATTTTCTTTCAGAGGCTAGTTCATCAGCTTCTGGGAATCCAGATCTCATATCTGAGGTTTCCAGAAGGTTTTGACCCCTCAAATCTTCTCCAAAATGGAAAATTCCTTCTCACAAACTTTATTTAAGGTGTCTAGAACAACTTTCATTCTCTGAGTTTATCCAGATTATGAATTTTTAAGACCCTTGAATCCCTTTCAAAATCAAAGGTCCACTGCCTTTTTCATTCTGGCAGAAATGGCTCTCAACTTCAAAAGGTCTTTTGAGTACCAAATCTCAACCCAAAAATCTTCCAAAAAATCATGGGATCAGTTTAAAGTCTTAAAAAGATATCCCAATTTTTACTTTTCTGAGTTTCAACTTATTTTTGCCAAAACCCACACACACACACCCACACAAATGATTTTCAGCTTGGAAGACTCGTTTTACGAGGCGCGTCGGGTGCACACTAACGTCCTTCCCGACGCGTAACATGACCTCCGAACCTAAATCTCTGATCTCGGGCTTTTTTCAAAGTTTTGGCCCTCAAAATTAAAATGGCGTGGCGACTCCGTTTTCGTTGATTTTTTTCAAACACAAAAATGGGAAAATTTTCGGATACACATCATCACACACCCCCATAAATCTATCTGTAAAGCTTGCAATTCCCTCTCCATCC
>JAFEMH010006448.1:0-123168 GCA_022495995.1 Adenophora triphylla var. japonica
GTTCCTTTAGGTTTTCTTAATTTCAACAAAGTCCTTGAACTTTCCAAATTTTACAAAATAGTCCCTCAACTTTTGAAAATTACAAAATAGAACTTCAACTTTTGAAAAATTACAAAACAGTCCCTCAACTTTTGGGAAAATTACAAAACAGTCCCTCAACTTTTGGGGGAAATTACTAAACAGTCCCTCAACTTTTCAGCAATTGCAAAACAGTCCTTCAGATTTTCAAAATCAACAGAACAGTCCCTCAGAATTTTTAACTTTTCAGTTCAGTCCTGAAGTTAACTGTTCAGTTAATAACTTAACTGGAAAATCCTTTCAGCTTTGAAGAAAACTTTGCAGTTTGGTCCCTTTTCAGTTTAAAAACTAACTGTTTTCACACAAACAAACCAAAGCTTTCAACACCTTAAAAAAGAAACACACTCCAGTAAATCACTCCTAGGCCAATTCGGCCGAGCCACTGGGGGGTTCAAAAACATGATTTTTGTTCCTCTTTTTATTTTCTAAACATTAAATACATCATTTAATTTATATACTCTTTTAAATAAAAATACCTTTTAATCATATTAATTGAGATTGATTTAATTCTACAATAATATGAACTAGAAAGGTTAGGGTTATATCATTATCCAACCTACAATTCCCCAATAATCAAATCCTTAATTTATTACATAAACCCTAAGATATTAAACCATTAGAAATCCAATAATGGCTAAAACCTAGAATTTTAAATAAATAGTTTTAAACTTTCTAGAAAAAATCATAACTTAATTCAATTTGAATTCGGAATTGAATGAAACAAAAAACTAGATTGTAGTTATCATCTTACCTTTCGATTTTTGATGGAAGGAATACACAATGGGCCAAAGAAGGTCAAAAACTGGCTGTCACTCTCCCCCTCTAAGCTTTGGCCGCCGCCTCTTCCTCCCTCTCTAGGTTTCAGTGGTTTTTGATTTTTTTCTTTCTCTTTGTTAAAATGAAAAGATTGGGTGAGGAAATTAATAATGAGGTTTTATTTTTTATATCCCTAGGCTTTCTCACCTCCTTGGGCCCCTTTGACCTCCTAAGCCCAATCTTAAAGCTCACTCGACTTAATTCAAATAAATTGGTCCATTTAATTAACCCAATTCCAATTCAATTAAGGAGTATTATTTTATTTTAATATTCTAATTAAAATAATACTAAAAAAATTTTAAAATTTTTCGGGTCTTTACATTTCTTCATCTAGCTCTCCATTTAGAAGGCCGTTTTCACATCCATTTGGTATATTCTCAAGATTACGCATCGCTACAATAGCTATGAGAACATCGTATAGATGTGATCCTTGTGACAAGGATGGTGAGTATGATATCGAAGAACATCAGTATCCCTCTTTCGTCTCATCAACTCTCTTTTCGCAACTAGCCTGGTTTATACTTAACAATAAATCCATCGGCTTTATACTTTCTTTTAAGAATCCACATTTTCAACCTAACGGTTTGCGTTAACCCTATGAGATCTACCACATTCCCTAAGTATTATTAAGTATTATGGATTCTATTTCCTTCACCTGTAATAAATACCTCTTTCCAAAACGAACTATTCCTGACTCGTATAACGCTTCCTTTACAAAAGGCTTGCCGGTTCGTTTTCCAACATAAAATGATAGAAAATCAGGACCAAAAAAGACTTTTCCCTACTCTTGCCCTTTTACTACGTCTTCAGGTCCTTCATCTTCTACTCGAGACCTGACATCGTTTAGAGGTAGATTCATAAGTTCTCTTATGAGAACTACCTTCTTTCCCTATCTCATTTTAATAGCCGGAAGGATATTTTCAAAAGAATACCGCATTCCTTGATTCTATTGTCATTCCCGCATTCATATCGTAGAATTTCTGACTTCACAGCACAATGAATCGATAGGCACTCACCGTTATCGCATATCCAATAAAAATACAAATAATGGTTTTGGACCAATCTTGACTTGTTTCGCCTTAGGGTATTTCAACCTTAGCTAAACAACCCCATACTTAAGATATTTATAACACGACCTACGATTATGCTACATAATTCATAGGCGTTTATCAATACCTTTCGGGTATTTTATTAAGAATATAATTAGAAGCGAGTATAGCTTCCCCCAAAAGTCGCCTGTAAGCTCCGAACTTATCAAAAATGCGTTCATCATCTCTTTTCGAGAGTACGATTTTTGCGTTCAAAGAACTCCGTTAGATCGGGAGGGGTATATGGAGCAATGCTTGATGAATTATGCCGCATTCCCAACATAGTCCTTCAAACGGAGCTTCATATTCTCCTCCTCTATCACTTCTAATTTTCTTAATCTTTAAGTTAATTTGATTTTCAACTTCTTTCTTATAAGTCTCAAAAGCCCCTAAGGCTTCATCTTTACTTCTTAAGAGATAAACATAATAATACTTAGTGCAATCATCTATGAATGTAATGAAGTACTGTTTACCCCCTCGAGTTTGTACAAGTTTTAAATCACATATGTCGGTGTGAATTAATTCGAGAGGAGTTGTGTTTCTTTCTATTGCATTAAATGGAGACTTCGTCATTTTTGCCTCAACGCAAACTTCGCACTTATTAACTTGAATCGCATTTAGTCATTTGGATTAAATCTTGTTTAACTAACTTCTTAATAGTGTCGAAGTTTACATGACCTAATCTATCATGCCATAAACTAGACTTCCGACAAGTAAACATAAGAAACAACATTTTTATTCTTCGCACCTTTGGCGGATAACATTCATTACATTCATCTTGAAAAGTCCCTTCTCGAGGTAACCCTTTCCAAGGAATAAACCATTATTGGTTATTACAAATTTGTCGGATTCAAAAACTAATCTAAAACCGGCTTTACTCAACAAAGCACCCGAAACTAGATTCTTGCGGATGTCCCAACATGCAAAGACATCAAGCAAGGTCACTTCTTTCCCCTAGGTCATCTTCAATACAACATTTCCAATGCTCAACATCGGAAGTCGCTGAATTTTCCATATACAATTTCCTTCCGGAAATGGGAGTACAAGAAGAAAACTCTCCTTATTAGCACAAATATGGCGGGTAGCCCCAGATCTATCCACCATTCCTTTCGATTGTCATCCAAATTTGCCACGCTTGCCTCAAGACCACCGCAGCAAAATCAAGATCCATGCCATCCACATTGTTCGCCTCCTTCTTTGGATGGCGACAATCTCAAGCACGTGGCCCGACTTGCCACAATTATAGCATGCTCCTTTCAACTTCTTAGTTAAGGAGCCCTTGTTCTTCCCTTTCTTAGCATTCCCAAAATGCTTCCTTTTTGTGCCACTAGTGCTTGCCTTGGCAAGATTCACTTTAGCCTTTATCTTGCCTTTGGAATCTTTGGCTTCGTTGTCTCAATTATTCTCTTCAATTTGAAGACGAACAACCAAGTCCTCCAAAGTCATCTCCTTGCGCTTATGCTTGAGATAATTTTTCAAGTCCTTCCATGAAGGCGGCAACTTCTCTATGACCGATGCTCACTTTGAACGGATCATTCATGATCACTCATTCGGCATCAAGACCATGCAATATAAGTTGGAACTCATCAACTTGAGTTGTTACCAACTTAGAATCCACCATTTTGAATTCAAGATATTTGCCGACGACAAACTTCTTTGACCCGGCATCTTCAATTTTGTACTTCCTTTCCAATGTATTCCATAATGCCTTGGCTAACTCGACGGTACTATACACATTATATAGTGCATCATCGAGTCCATTCAAAATGTAGTTTTTACACAAAAAAATTACCATGGTCCCAAGCCTCTTTGGCCAAAAGCCTTTGAGGGTCGGGATCACCATTTGCAACAATCGGATCTTCTTTTAAGAACCGATGCAAACTTAGAGTGGTCAAGTAGAATAGCATCTTTTGTTGCCATCTCTTGAAATCTACCCCTGTAAACTTTGGGGGTTTCTCACCATGTACCGGGTGAGTCGGTGTAGTAGCGGGTGCAACATTCTTGAGCGTAGCATCGCCTTGAGGAGGAGTAAGCCCGGAGGATGCAGAGGTGTCTTTCTCAGTAGTCATTGTAAGAACGGCTTAAGAAACATAAAATACTTCTTACGATTGTTGGAATTTTTATAAAAGGCTTCTTAAGGAATATAACTAAGAAAACGAGAAAGATGACGAAAATTGTAAAGACAGACTTAATATAGTCGAGGCTTGTGTTTAACACAATTTCCGTAAGAAGTATTTGTCCCGCACTGGTGTTTACGGTTGATGAAAAACTTCTCATGAGACACAACGACTTCTATTTGTTAATAGGAGCACTCCAAATTAACAAATCTAACGAACAATTGACTATTTGGAACTTTCGGACTTGAAGGAAATAATGCAACAAGATGAAATGATTAGGCTAAGTTAATCTATCTCAAATGTGTATATGAAGACTCAATTTACTGTATGTATGAATTAAAATTCGGAGGGGAAGTGTATAAGGAGAGTTAAGGGGTTTGTGGCTTTTCCCTTGAAAAGTCACAACTTTTCGGGTAGAACAGCACTTGCACGGCCGTGTCCAAGGCACTGCACGGCCGTGCAAAGGCAATATGCACGGTCGAGTCCAAGGCTATGCACGGTCGAGAGGCAAGGCAAGGCACGGTGCACGGCCGTGTCCTAGAAACTGCACGGCCGTGCAGAAGCTTCTTCAGCCTGCTCATCAGCCCTTTAGCCACAAAAAGTCCAAACCAATTTTGGGACCAACCCAAATCAAACTTTGACCCATTATTTAACTCTTGTTAAGTTACAAATCATTTGTCATTAATTTATCATTCATCCGGAAATGGTTTTTGAGACAATAAATGAATTTCCTTATCTACAACAAATGTAGAATACATGTTGTAACTTACTTCGTTAACGAATAACGAACTCCGTTGGAAGTTAACGAACTTCCGTTAGAAAGTTAGGTCAACGACAAGTCAAAACTTAACTTTCGTTACCCATTTCCAACATAAGGTACTGCCACGTCATATTTATATTTCCCTAAAATTTTAGAATTAAATAGCTCAAAATCTATAAGTCGAAAAAAAAATTCGAGAACATTATTGATTAACAAAGACGTGTTTTTAAATATGTGGTTGTATTTTTGTAAATAAGTGAAAAATCGTGTACGGTGACATTTTTGTAAATAAGTAAAACTTTGTGCACACTGGTCATGATCAACAAACCTTCTGGATATCAAGATTAAAGGGTTCTCGATATTCAGAATATTTGAGACTAATATCCAGAAGGTTTGATGCGCGATGTGTACATGAACAACAAACTTTCTGGATTTCAAACTTAAATGATTCTAGATATCAATACTAAAACTTTCTGAATATCTACATTAAAGCTTTATGGATATCAACACTTAATATTTATGTATATCAATATTAAAGTACTATGGATATGAATTAAAAAGTACATTTGAACAAGAATATGACCAATAAACCTTCTGTATATCAACTTCAAATATTTTTGATATTCAAAAGGTTTGTTTTATGCACCAAACGCGTAATAAACATTCTGAATATCAATGTTAAATGATTCTGGATATCCAGAACATTTGAGGTTGATATCCAGAAACTTTAAAACTGATATCCAAAAGGTTTTTTATGAAGTGTTAAATGATGGACAGTTTGAGTGTTTGTTGATTTATATCCATAACCCTTTAATATTGATATCCAGAAACCTTTCGAGGTTGATACCCGTAAAAGTTTGTTAGTCATGTACTTTGTTAGGTCCTTGATTCCCAGCTGTGCACAAAATTTAACTTATTTACAAAAATGTCACCTAACACGAAGTTTCCTTATTTACAAAAATGTCACCACATATTTCAATACATTTCTTTCCTAACCCTTACAAAAGACAGACATGTCTTTTAGAGACCGACTCTATTTAATTTAGGGTATTTTATGTAATTTATATACATTCCATAGATAGAGGGGATAAATTGTTAAGAAAGCCCTTATGAGGAACCAAACTAATAAAATTGGAAATTTTTCACATAATTTCCTTTTCGCACAAATCACTTTCCATTAATGAAGGATATAAATCGAGGTGCGAACGTGAATCATAACCTCCGGCAAGTCCCAATGTATTGGACCAAAAATATAAGCCATATAATTTTCAAATGCGACATAGAGTGGGTCTTCCCTAACTATGCTCGTCAAGCATGCTCGTTATTTCCCACAATGTCGACCTAGACATAGCAGAGCAAACAATGACTAAGGCACATAATTCTTGTATGCCGACCTAGGCACTTACTAATGCCGATGAAGGCACCTCTCGTATGACGAGCAAGGTATCCGTCAAAGCCGATGAAGGCTTCAACAAAAGACGAGAAGCACCCTACTGTCATCATCCAGACAAGGAAATGAGCTTCCCTATTCTTGCCTCCCCTCTTCCTCAAAGATCAACTCAAAGCCGAACAAGAATCACATGCCGAGTAGAGTGCCTCCTAGGCACACGTGAAAAATGCTATTATCTAATCCTACTCAAATCGAGATTGTTGGTAGTTATAATACAACTAGGATTATAACCTCCTCTCACACAATTATCTATTCAAAGATGAACTCTACATCCTGCGCCTATAAATACAAGCCATAATTCACATATTTTTGGTAACACATCTTTTTACTCAAAACTTTTGTCAATTGATTTCTCTCTATAAAACACAAATACTCTCTCATGTCAGAGAACCTTCGCCGGTGAAGCCCTTTTTTAGTTTACGTGTTTGTTTATCTTTTTCAGGTTATTCAAGCATACAGTATACAACCTGCCGCTACATTTGGGCTGATTCAAATGTTTTTGGCATCATCAATTAATTTTCTCATTAAATTGAAATGTCAGATAAGTTTCTATACAATAATATATTATAATACATGCAATATTTAAAACTTATGATACAACTTTTTCTATATTGCCGCTACCACCATTGTCGGTCGTAGCCGCTGATCACCAGTCGCCGAATTTCGGTCATCGGGCGCCTTCTGTCGCCCACTTTCACCGTTCATGCAGTATTATACACTTTTATGAGATGCAGTAGATTACAGAATAATACAATATGAATAATACTAAATGGGAAGGAACTTATTGGGCACTATGATACTTTTTTAGAATTTATGAGACATTAGCCCAATAAAATTTCCTCATAAGGAACCAAACTAATAAAAAGTGTCACTATAATACTTTTTTAGAATTTATGAGACAGTATCCCAATAAAATTTCCTCATAAGGAACCAAACTAATAAAAAGTGTCAAGTGTATCGACCAAATTATTATGTAATCCTAACATATTTTTCTAAAAGTATATATTAAATTTTTAGGTCATTCATTCATTAATTGTTATTGTTATTGTTGTTATTTTTATTAGTGTTATTGTTATTGTTCTTATTGTTATTGTTATTATTATTGTTATTATTATTATTATTATTATTATTATTATTATTATTATTATTATTGTCAATTTAGGTGTTTGAAGCTTTTTATACTCCCTTTGACTGGGCAGCTGACTGACTGATAACATTTTTGTGACCAATTCTTTGAGAGAGAAAAAATTGAGCTTAAATCTTGTCTATATTGCCAATGTGGGCATGTCCAATCTACTTCTAGTGGCATGTGTCCTGCCTCACACTATCCGTCTCGCCCCCGGCCTAAGACCGCCACGGTGCACCGCCCCAGAAACGGAGAACTGTCCAAAAGCCTATCTTCTAGAACTTGGAGTATTCTATGCTGCTCTCTATATCATGACTCTCGGCATTGGATGGACAAGGGCCAATCTTTCCACCATTGGAGCTGATCAATTTGATGACTTTGACTCTAAGGAGAAATCACGTAATTTAACTGGTGGATGTTTACTCTCTTCTTCGTATTACTGTTAAGGAAATACGGTTCTCGTCTAAATACTACCTCCGTCCCAATCTAAATGTCCAAGTCAACAAAAATTTTGAAGTTTGACTTAGACATAAATGCAAATCTAATCATCCTATTGAAATTTTAAAAATTGTTATTGATAAACAATTAATTTATTTATCAATAACAATTTTTAAAATTTCAATACGATGATTAGATTTGCATTTATGTCTAAGTTAAACTTCAAAATTTTTGTTGACTTGGACATTTAGATTGGGACGGAGGGAGTACAAGATAATGTAGGTTGGTCTTTAGGGTATGCCATTCCAACTATCGGGCTAGCTATTGGTATTTCTGTCTTCTCAGTTGGGACTCCGTTTTATAGACACAAGTTGCCCGGAGGGAGTCCTTTCACTAAAATGGCTAGGGTCATAGTTGCAGCCGTTCGGATATGGTAAGTACCCATCCCCGAAGACTCCGTATTGTTGTTTGAAGTTAACGCGGAAGACTATAAAAAGAATGGGAACTTCAAGATTGACTCGACATTAACCTTCACATTTGTATTCTTCCCCGCAGAATAATAACTAACTTATACAACGTATTACAGCCGATGTTACAAATATTGTAACATACTCGATATTGACAGATATGATCAACGTTCTTTTACATCGCTCTTTTACATCTGTTATCCAATATGATCAACATTCTTGTGCATCTGTTATCTAATAAGGCAACATCTTCTTTTTTACTTGCGACGACAAAATATAACGAGGCTCATGATGTGGCACTGTCACGTCAGAATCATGTCATCAAATTCAAAGACAATACTAACAATGGTGTTAACGTGGATGTGAAATTAGCGTTGGCGTATTAGTGCCGCGTTGGCGTATTAGTGCCATGTCAGCAATTAAAAAGAATGTATGTTGCATTATTGGATAACGTATGGGAAAGTATGTTTAACATATCTGTTAGACTACCCACAGTGGTTTAATACCACTCCCCCATTTCATCTAACACTTTTTACACTTTTTCTCATCCACCTAATATTTCATCTACCCATTTCATTTACCCCTACTCCAATGGCTAACTTAAATTAATTTTCAACTCCCTCCAACTCATCATTCTATACCCCACTACTTTTATTTTATTTTATTTATATTCTTTATTTTTATGATTAGTAAAATAATAATAATTTTTATTATTATAATTTATAATTAAAAAATAATTAATTTATTAGGTGATAATTCAACTCAAATTGAAAATTAAGTGTTTTTTTTTTGTGTCCAAATCAAATGAAACTTATATCAATTTGTAGGGAAAAAAATATAATGAATTTTGGTGAAAAAAAATTAAAAAAAATTAATTTACTAGGTGATAATTCAGTTCAAATTGAAAACTAAGTATTTTTTTTTGTATCCAAATCAAATAAAACTTATATCAATTTGTAGGGAAAAAAATGATGAATTTTGGTGAAAAAAAAAATTAAAAAAAATTATTTACTAGGTGATAATTCAGCTCAAAGATTTGAAATAATTTTTTTTTTCGAAAATCCAACTGACAAATAAAAAGCTAACACGTGTTGAATATAAAAAAAACAAAAAAAAGAAAATGTTTCAGCTAGATGAAATATTTCATCTAGCCAAGCCATCCAACCCCTTTTAATACCCCCATTGCAGCTTGTGAGCCGGATGAAACCCACTTTCATCCCACTTTCAAATATCCATTGTACGTAGTCTTAGACTACCCACAGTGGTTTCATCCCCTTCCCCCATTTCATTCAACACTTTTTACACTTTTTCTCATCCACCTAATATTTCATCTACCCATTTCATTTAACCCCCTACAATAACTAACTTAAATTAAATTTCAACTCCTTCCAACTCATCATTCTATACCCCACTACTTTTATTTTATTTATATTCTCTGTTTTTGAAAAATGAGTGTTTTTTTTTTGTGTCCAAATCAAATGAAACTTATATCAATTTGTAAGGAAAAAAAAATGATGAATTTTGGTGAAAAAAAATTAAAAAAAATATTAATTTACTAGGTAATAATTCAGCCCAAATTGAAAATTAAATGTTTTTTTTTGTGTCCAAATCAAATGAAACTTATATCAATTTGTAGGGAAAAAAAAATGATGAATTTTGGTGAAAAAAAAATTAAAAAAAAAATTAATTTACTAGGTGATAATTCAGCTCAAAAATTTGGGATAAATTTTTTTTTTCGAAAATCCAACGGACCAATTAAACGCTGACACGTGTTAGATAAAAAAAAAAAAGGAAACAGTTTCATCCCGGATGAAAAGTTTCATCCTCCCTTTTCAGTCAACCCCATTTCACACTGCCATTGCAGTGTTTCAACTGGCTTAAAACCATTTCATTCATCATTTCAACCAGCCATTGCTCATGGTCTTACTACTAACAAATACCCCTCTGTCCCATCCGAGTTACGATAATTTGCCATTTTGAGCGTGACATTCGACTTAGCACGTTCCAAAATGGCAAGTTTATACTCCCTCCGTCCCGATCGAAGTGTCCCAAAAGAACAATTGCACGAGAATTAAGGAAAGTGATATAAGAAAGAGAAAAAGGTTAAATGTTGTGAGTATGAAAAATTAAATAGGAGAGAGAATGAGTGTGAGGAATAGTTAGGAGAGAGAATGTTGTGAGTGTAAAAGTAAAGTAGGAGAGAGAATGACTGGGTTAGGAAGAATATAAAAATAATAAAAATTTTCCTTTTTAGGAATGAGACATTTTAAATGGGACGCCCAAAAAGGAAACTTGGGACACTTCGGCCGGGACGGAGGGAGTAGTATTTTTATATTCAATGGGACTTACTTGTCATATTCACAACAACAATTTTTTTACTATTCATCTCACTCATTCTCTTTCCTATTTTACTTTTTATACTGACAATACCTCCTACACTCATTCTCTCTCCTCTTATTATTATAGTATTTCTTAATCTCCGTGCAGATTATGAGAAAATTCTAAGTCGGGTGGGACGAAGGGAGTTCATTACATCATATATTAAAAAAAATAGTGAGGTATATAGGTTTATTGGCCCTCCCATAGCTATATTTTGTTTGGTACTTCCTATGATTATATGTTCTGATGGAGTGATTTTTTTGCTGCAGATGCCTGAATAAAGCTTGTGTGCATACAGGTGAAGAGACTCCATGGATGTTATTCACAGTGACTTAAGTTGAAGAAACAAAACAAATGTTAAAAATGATACCAATCTTGCTCACCACATTCATCGCGAGTGCGATTATTGCTCAAAATAGCACCCTTTTCATCAAACAAGGCACCACTCTTGACAAGAGCATGGGGAGTATCGACATTCCACCAGCTAGCCTAGGTGCCTTTGTGGCTCTAGCCATGCTCGTGTTTGTGGTTCTATACAACAGGGTCTTTGTCAAGACAATCAGAACGCTCGCTCACGAGAAACCCTAGAGGGATCACTCTTCTTCAAAGAATGGGGATCAGATACACCCTCCATATTGTCATAATGACCATTGCGTCCCTAACCGAGAGATACAGACTCACTGTAGCTAAAGAACACGGCTTAGATGAAAAACTGGGACAAGTTCCTCTAACTATATTCATATTACTTCCCCAGTTCGTGCTAATGGGAATGGAGATGCATTTACTGAAGTATCTAGGGTTGAGTTCTTCTATGATCAAGCACCAGAAAGCATGAAAAGTCTTGGGACTTCTTATGCTACAACTAGTTTGGGAATCGGAAATTTTCTCAGCAGTTTCATTTTAGTGACAGCTTCACGTGCCATGAAGAAAAATGAGCAAAACGGATGGCTTCTGAATAACTTAAATGCTTCACGGCTTGACTATTACTACGCGTTTCTGACAATATTAAGTGCAATGAATCTTACAGTTTTCTTACTTGTGACCAAGTTTTTTCAGTACAAGGCTGAAGTTTCAGACTCCATGGATGTGATCAAGGAAGAACTAGCAAGCAACTTAATCAAACAGAGGTTCATAATACCTGAGAGAGAATCGTACTAACTACAGTACCTTCTCTAGAATGCAATGTACAACTGCGGAACCTTTTCTAGAATGCAATGTACAAAATTATCAATCAAATACAGGGATACCTACTTGTATTACATCGTATACCTTGATTATCATGTTTCGAAAAATTTATTGAAAAATTAACTGCTGAAGTTTTACAACAAAAAACAAAGTAATACACAATGCAAATCCCATAATCGATATGTACTAATATCGCCTAGACCTATAAATGAAGACCAAAAAGTTAGTACAATTCTCTCTCACTGTAACAAAAAATCTTATATATTTGTAGTTAATATATTTTTTTACTTTCGTCACAATATATTAGCTTCACATTTTCTAGAAATTCATCGTTCTTACAGAGATGCTTAAACACGGATTACCAGAATCTCTCAGTCGTGTGTGATAATGAATGCTTTTAGTATAAATGTACATTTTCTTGATTTACCTTCTCTTTGCTAGTTGGAATGTCCTCTTCAAGAAAAGATTAGCCGATCGGTCATTTCTGTAGCACAACACCCTCAATATGGTATTAGGGTCCGCTCGGTTCCATCTTCCTGTTGTTGGAGGCATAGGTAGCTTCTGTCCTGCGCCCATAACCCCTATTCCACTTGCTTCACAAGCCACAATACTGAAATCTTCCACCAATTGCTCAGTTGACTGACCCATTAATGTGACCACTCCTTCCACTGTGTCCGCCTCCTTCTGCACCACATCCTCGGATATTAGTCCCTCCCCACACGTAGCAAAAACACGCTTTAAATTTTCAAAGTCCTCTTCAATCATCTCATGGTCCGACCTCGTGAAAACTCTTGAGCTTCCCCCTGCTAGTAAAACCATGAGGTATGCTTCGAATGAAGCTTTCATAACTTCTTTCATTGCCAAAGGTTGAGTTCTTTCTGTCACTATTGCTCCTAGAAGAGTGAGATTCTGCTTTAGAATCCTCAATGCAGGCCTTATGCGTGAGTTTTCTACGTCACCCACATATAAACTTCCATAGAAAACAGAGTTTGAATCGAGGAAGATCAGACGGTAGGCAGCTACTTCGGATACATGCTGAGTGGCAGATTGAATGGCTGATCGTGTGTGTTCGAAGTGGGAACTGTTGAGCTGGTGGCGATTGTTGTTAAAGCGGTTGCGTGGAGATGGGACGATTCGAGGGGAGAGGGACAGGGTTTTGTCAATGGCATTAAGCTGGGAAAGAATATAATGTAAGGTGTTGAGACGAATGTAGAGGCGTTGGGTCCCACGGCTTGTGGAAGGGCGGGGATGGTTGCCTTCGTCCGATTCATTTTGGCTTAAAGCTGCTACTGGTACGCTACAAGGGGTGGCACGTTTCCAAAGTTTGACAAACTTGGAGTCCCGGTTGCATCGTGTTAGAGGAGGAAGTGTGGGAATATAGCTCTGTTTTGATCCTGGATCACATATATAACATAATCAGAAAATTGTAGGCATATTTCATCAATAACATCTTAAGAATTCAATCTAATCTCTAGCGGGGTTATCAAAGAAAGACAATTTTAGATGAAAACTTGATGAAAAAAAAAAATCCTTCCTCTATATTTGCTTCAAACTTCAAAAAGAAATTCAGTTTTATTTTCTTTTCTTTTTTGTATGACAAGAGAGATTCCATGTTCTGAAATAAAAGTTGAAAACTTAACGAAAATGTATAACTTCCAAATTCCAATAATAGAAATGGGAGACTAGAACAGGACAAACTAATATTTGGGGGAACATAAGGGGGTGCAACAGAAGAAGTCATCTAAATGAAGATCTCGCTCAATTTTGCAAGAAAATAAATGTAAACAGGAATTCAGTTGCCCAAGAATCTAGATGGAAGATCTCCCTAAATTGTTGTCCATTTTCTAGTGAAGTTACTGTTGGACAATTGCTATGGCTTCTTTAAGACTTAACGGAAAAACTGACAGCAAAAGTAACGGAGATTGAAAAACAAAAGAATTAAAGTCGAGTCTTGTATTTAATACAATCTCCGTAAGAGTTATTTGTCCCGCACTGGTGCTTACGGTTGTATGACAAAACTCTAGTAAGATAAAACGACTTACTATTAGTTATAAGGAGCACTCCAATATAACTAATCTAACGAACAACAAAGGTTTTAGAACTTTGGACTTGAAAGATTGAATGCAACAATATGCAATGATTTGGGTTATGTTATTCTATCTCTCTAGAGGGTAAAATGCTCAAAATGACTGTATATAATTATTGAAATTCGGAGGAAAACTATTTAAAAGAAGTTAAAGGGTTCATGGCTGTTCACTCCAAGAGGTGCCAAACCTGTTCAAAATTTGAGCACGAGCGCGGCCGCTCTTGCCTTGAGCGCGACCGCGCTGGCATCCCGAGACCAGGCCAAGATTTAACCTTAAATCAGCGCGGCCGCTCTAGCCGGAGCGCGACCGCGCCGAAGCCCGTGAACCGAAAAGTCACGAAACCTTGAGAACCAGGACCCAAAACTAATTTTGGATCACCCAAGTCAACTCAAGTTAACTTTAACCCTTTATTTAACTTCCGTTAAGTTACAAAATCACTTGTCATTAATTCTCATTCACCCTAAATGGTTTTGAGACATTAAATAAGTTTAATAATCTACAACAAATGTAGAATACATTTTGTAACTAGTTCCGTTAACACATAACGAACTTCCGTTAGAAATCTAGGTCAACGTTAAGTCAAACTTAACTTTTCGTTACCCATTTCCAACAATCCCCCACATGAATGACAATTAATGCATGAATGCAATTTCGTCCAAAGTTCCGGCGAACTATTATTACATCGGGATAGATAGCTTGTGGCCTTCAATCTTCCCTAGTGAAATATTATCGGATATACTAGCCATTTGGTAGCGAGTCGCTTTTGAACCAGCTGATCGTCGGGTGTATACCAAGACAATAATACTCACATAATAACAAACTCTAACAATTGTTGTTCTCCCGTTTTGTCCATTTTGGCCCTGGACCGTATCTCATTCATAAGCGTTCATTTAGAGGCGCCTTATTACCTCTCACTTATATAGGTGATTCTCACTATAAGGAGTATCACGCACTACTCCACCCGTAGGTATAGAAATCATTAAAAGTTTTCTCAACTTAACCTTACCATCGCCGCATGTGCTTGTACTTGGATGTTACGGGAATGAGTATTCAACATCTCCGTGTTAATAAACCGAGTTGTTGCTTTCCAAGTAACTCTACTAGAACTTATAACTTGGTTGTCTCATTGAACCAAGGGCCCGGGATCTCCATTTCTCAAGGTTGAGTGTCCGCTATAAGTTCTTTTGTTGTAGGTTTTAAACCCATTCCCTTAACAGTTTATACAGCTTGATCTCTATTTATACCTTTGGTAAATGGATCCGCTAAGTTATCACATGATTTTACATAATCAATGGTGATAACGCCATTCTTGATCAATCGTTTAATGGTATCATTGCTCACGACGAATATGTCTAGACTTACCATTGTACATACTATTCTCGTGCCCTTCCAATTGCCGATTGACTATCACAATGGATTAGTACAAAGCAGGCCTTGGTTTGCTTCCAACAAGGAACATCCTCCAGAAGTTCTTAAGCCATTCTCGCTTCTTCCCTCAGCCTTTATCTAACGCGATAAACTCGGATTCCATTGTGGATCTGGCTATACACGTTTGTTTGGAGGATTTCCATGACACTGCTCCTCCACCTATACTAATACATATCCACTTGTGGATTTAGAGTCTTTCGTGTCCGATATCCACCGGCATCACAAGTATCCTTCTAATACCGCTGGATATTTATTGTAAAGTATCCCACGGTTTAATGTATACTTTAAATATCTTAGTACTCTCATTAGAGCTTTCCAATGATCAAGATTAGGATTGCTTGTGAACCTACTTAGTTTGCTCACCGAATATGCAATGTCCGGACGAGTACAATTTGTTAAGTACATCGATCGCCAATTATTCTTGCATATTCCAGTTGAGAAAGCTGGTTCCCCCTTTGTTCTTGGCTAAATGTAGAGCCAAGTCTACAGTGCTCTTAGCCTGAGGGTCATCAAAGACATTGAATTTCCGAAGAACATTCTCTAGGTAATGGGATTGTGAAAGAACTAATCCTTCGATGTTCTAGAGATCTTTATCCCTAATATTACATCAGCCTAATCCCTACGTCTTTCATGTCAAAGTTCTTCTTTAACATGCCTTTGGTATTCATGATTAAATCATGATTACTTCCCATTATGAGCATGTCGTCTACATAAAGACAAACGATAACGAATGATTCAGATGTTTCTTTAATGTAGACACATTTGTCACATTCATTAATCTTGAATCCATTCGATAACATAGTTCTGTCGAACTTCTCATGCCATTGTTTAGGTGCTTGTTTTAGTCCATATAAGGACTTTACAAGTTTACACACCTTTCGTTCTTTACCAGAACCACGAACCCTTCTGGGTTGTTCCATGTAAATTTCTTCATCAAGTTCTCCATTTAGGAAAGCAGCCTTCACATCCATTTGGTGTATCTCAAGATTATGCACCGCCGCAATAGCTATGAGAACACGAATAGATGTGATCCTTGTGACAGGGAGTATGTATCGAAGAAATCATATCCCTCTTTCTCGTCTAAAGCCTTTGGCAACTAGCCTAGCTTTGTACTTTTCGATAGATCCATCCGCCTTATACTTCCGTTTAAGGATCCATTTGCAACCTAATGGTTTGCAACCCGGAGGGAGATCAACTAATTCCCAAGTATTGTTGAGCATTATGGATTCTATTTCACCGTTAATAGCTTCCTTCCGTAACGAACTATCCGGACCTGACAAAGCTTCTTTAACAGTTGATGGTTCGTTTTCTAACATGTAAGATAGAAAATCGTGACCAAAAGTCTTTTCCACTCTTGCCCTTTTGCTACGTCTCGGTTCTTCATCTTCTATTTGAGAAGGACCGGATGTAGACTCATGTGTTCTCTTATTAGAACCTACATCTTTCCTGCCCTTAACCGGAAAAATGTTTTCAAAGAATACCGCATTCCTTGATTCTATAAGTAGTTCCTACGTGCATATCCTAATGTCCGATTTATGCACTATAAACCGATAGGCACTACTATTATTGGCATATCCAATAAAAACACAAGCCAATGGTCTTTGGGCCAATCTCGACTTGTTTAAGGCAGTACTTCAACCTCGCCAAACACCCCCACACTTTAAGGTATTTAAAACATGGCCTACGATTATGCCACATTTCATGTGGTGTTTTGTCAATACCTTTCTTGGGTATTTTATTAAGAACATAATTAGAAGTGAGTATTGCTTCCCCCACAAGTTGTCGGGTAAGCCCGAACTTATCAAAAGCGCGTTCATCATCTCCTTGAGAGTACGGTTTTTGCGTTCAAGAACTCCATTAGATTGAGGGGTATATGGAGCAGTTGTTTGATGAATTATGCCGGATTCCCAACATAATCCTTCAAACGGTGCTTCATATTCTCCACCTCTATCGCTTCTAATTTTCTTAATTTTCAAGTTAAGTTGATTCTCAACTTCTTTCTTATAAGTCTCAAAAGCCCCTAAGTGCTTCATCCTTACTTCTTAAGAGATAAACATAGCAAGCATTTCTAGCGCAATCATCTATAAATGTAATGAAGTACTTTTTACCTCCTCGAGTTTGCACTAGTTTTAAATCACATATGTCGGTGTGAATTAACTCAGAGGAGTCGTGTCTCTTTGTATGGCATTAAATGGTGACTTAGTCATTTTTGCCTCAACACAAACTTCGCACCTATTAGTCGAGTCGGATTTAGTCATTTGGATTAAATCTTGTCTCGCTAATTTCTTAATGGTATCGAGGTTTACATGTCCTAATCTATCATGCCATAAATTAGAACTTTCCGACAAATAAACATAAGAAACACAACTTTTATTCATCGCACTTGGCGGATCACGCTCATTACATTCATTTTAAAAAGGCCCTCCTCGAGGTAACCCTTTTCCAAGAAACAAACCATTCTTGGTTAGTACAAATTTGTCGGATTCAAATACTAGTCTAAAGCCGGCCTTACTAAGCAAAGCGCCGGACATCAAATTTTTACGGATGTCCGGAACATGCAAAGACATCCAACAAGGTTACTTCTTTTCCTAAGTCATCTTCAAAATCACGTTTCCAATGCCCTTCAACATCGGAGGTCGCCGAATTTCCCATGTAAAGTTTTCTTCCGAGACGGGAGTATAGGAGGAGAAACTTTCCTTGTTACCACAAATACGGCGGGTAGCACCGGTATCTATCCACCATGATTTAGGGTTCTCCTCCAAATTTGCAACGTTGGCTTCAAAGACAACCGCCGCAAAGCTCTAGGTCCATATGGTCAACATTGTTCGCCTCTTTCTTCGGGAGACGACAATCCTCGACAAGTGGCCCGGTTTGCCACAATTATAGCACGACCCCTCGAACCTTTTAGAGGTCTTCTTCTTCCTTTCTTAGCATTCCCGCAGTTTCGAATGCTTTCTTTGTGCCACTCGTGCTAGCCTCGGCGAGATTGACCTTAGCCTCCATCTTGCCTTTATGCAACTTTGGCCTCATTCATTCTATCGTTCTCTTCTATTTGAAGACGAACAACAATGTCTTCCAAGGACATCTCCTTGCGTTTATGTTTGAGATAGTTCTTGAAGTCCTTCCACGAAGGAGGCAACTTTTCAATGATGGAAGCCACCTTAAATGGATCATTCATGATCATCCCTCGCATCAAGCCCATGTAGAATGATTTGGAATTCATCTACTGAAGTTGTTACCGATTTGGAATCGACCATCATGAAGTCAAGATACTTACCGACGACAAATTTCTTTGACCCGGCATCCTCGATCTTGTACTTCCTTTCCAAAGTGTCCCACAACGCTTTGGCTAACTCGACCGTACTATACACATTGTATAGTGCATCATCAAGTCCATTCAAGATATAGTTTTTACAAAGAAAATTACCGTGAGCCCAAGCCTCCTTTGCCATTTGCCTTTGAGGATCCGGATCACCTTTTTCTACCGCTGGAGGATCTTCCTTTAAGAAGCGGTGCAAGCTTAGGGTGGTCAAATAGAAGAGCATCTTCTGTTGCCATCTCTTGAAATCCACACCGGTGAATTTCGCGGGTTTCTCACCATGACTGATGCGGATGAGTTGTAGGAGCGGGAGCAACGCTTGCTTGTCAATGTAGTATCACCTTGTGGAGGAGGCGTCACATTCCCTTGACTAGATGAAGTGGTGTCTTTCTCGTTTGCCATCTCTTGAATAATCTTGAAGAAGCGTAAAATAACTCTTACGATTGTTGGACAATTGCTATGGCTTCTTTAAGACTTAACGGAAAAACTGACAGCAAAAGTAACGGAGATTGAAAAACAAAAGAATTAAAGTCGAGTCTTGTATTTAATACAATCTCCGTAAGAGTTATTTGTCCCGCACCGGTGCTTACTATTGTATGACAAAACTCTAGTAAGATAAAACGACTTACTATTAGTTATAAGGAGCACTCCAATATAACTAATCTAACGAACAACAAAGGTTTTAGAACTTTGGACTTGAAAGATTGAATGCAACAATATGCAATGATTTGGGTTATGTTATTCTATCTCTCTAGAGGGTAAAATGCTCAAAATGACTGTATATAATTATTGAAATTCGGAGGGAAACTATTTAAAAGAAGTTAAAGGGTTCATGGCTGTTCACTCCAAGAGGTGCCAAACCTGTTCAAAATCTGAGCACGAGCGCGGCCGCTCTTGCCTTGAGCGCGACCGCGCCGCATCCCGAGACCAAGCCAAGATTTAACCTTAAATCGCCGCGCGGCCGCTCTAGGCTGGAGCGCGACCGCGCTGAAGCCCAGAACTGAAAAGTCACGAAACCTTTTGAGAACAGTTGTGACCCAAAACTAATTTTGGATCAGTCCAAGTCAACTCAAGTTAACTTTAACCCTTTATTTAACTTCCGTTAAGTTACAAAATCACTTGTCATTAATTCTCATTCACCCTAAATGGTTTTGAGACATTAAATAAGTTTAATAATCTACAACAAATGTAGAATACATTTTGTAACTAGTTCCGTTAACACATAACGAACTTCCGTTAGAAATCTAGGTCAACGTTAAGTCAAACTTAACTTTTCGTTACCCATTTCCAACAGTTACTCTTTTACACATTTGCAACTATCATGCTCTTATGTGCAGCCAATCATATGGAGTTATCATTACAGGTATCTACGTATATGCACTCGTAAAACTACAGAAACGTCAATTGCCTTAACTTGCAAAAAAAATTAAATTTGGACATTACTTTAGGGATGGAATGAGTAGTTACGAAAAGAAAAGGTCCGGTGATGTTTCTTACCACATGACGCAACAAAAGTGGTGTACTCTCGGAAAAGGTGCTCTAAGCCATCAGCAAAATCCCGAACTATGTCCTCAGAAATGCCAATTGGGATTTCAAAGAAAGCATCCACTGCATCCTTAGCATGTCTCACCAGCTCCACAGCAGATTGTGCATAAGGCTCATTCTTTGACTTTGGGTTCCACGTCTATAACCAAAGTACCAATTATAACATCCATTAACAAAAACAACTGTTGCTACAAGAGCTCCCGCTATGTGTGGGGTCCAAGGAAGAGCCGGACCCACATCTGTTTAATAACATATGCAAAATTAAGAGTAATAGAGAGGGTACTAAGTACTTACTTCTGTTTCCTTTGATCTTTGAACAACTTCTTTGCCTCTCTTTAACCTCTCTTGGATCCATTGTCTCAAGAACCTTAATATGATTGAATCAACTTCATAAGGGACCATTTCCCTCACGACTGTTTTGCCTCCATCTTCACATTCAACAGAGTCTTCAACGACCATGTTAACCAAAACCTTTTCTAGTTTACCTGCCCTCTGCAAAACAGTGATCATTTCATTCGTGAGTAATGAAGACCCTGCTAAGTATTGCTTCAACAAGGTCCCATAGCAAGTGTGTAGTGTCACAGCTGCAACTCCTGCAGCAATCGGATGCCATTTCTTAAGCACGGGACTATATACTTCTTTCTCCTTAAAAGCAAGTTCTTCGGTTTCTTTGGCTATTCTGAGAAGAGTTTCGCTCACTTCTTGTACTACCATAGTTGAGCCATTGACGTTTCCTGCCTCTAGCATCTAACAAGTAGCAAATTGATAAGATAAAAGAAGGGGTAAACTAGTAAATTCAGTGTAATATTAAGGAGAAAAGGAAAACAATGTTACTTGGGCAATGCTAGGGGAAGAAAAGAGTCCCAAAAACTTGTTCACAAAATCTCAAGTAGCAGTCCTTGACTGGCGTTCAAATCATTATGTGGACGGACCCACAGACAATACTCCCTCCGTCCCGAAATGATCTTCCTACTTTTCTAGGTGTTAACACGGAGGTATTTTGAGCAATAAATTTAAATTAATTTTTTTATCCGAATGAAATTTAAAACGAGTTATTGATACACCACTAAAAATATTATCAATTACACTTTTTAGATGAATATTAGGATAACTAAACTAACATAAAATTATTGCTCAAAGTACTTTCGTATTAACAACAAAAAAAGTAGGAAGATCATTTCTGGACAGAGGTCGTAGCAAATTAACAACTACCATGATTTTGTGACTAAAATTTTACGACTTTTCTGTGCCCAGATTATTACTCAAGTAATTTCAAAACTTACCATTGCAAATGCGATCTTAAGGGAGGAACGGATATATTGATCAACCCTATTCCCTGTTGAATCAGATGTTACGTCCCCTTTCTCTACTGCAGTTGCTGCATATCCAGGAACATCCTCTTCAAGTATCTTTGTTGCAGAGAAAACTAGAGGAAGAATGTTCTCCATTAACCCAACCGTTACCCTATTAAAACTTTCATGATAATCAAGCAATCTCTTCTCTGACCACCTCTTCATCGAAGTCAAAACCGAAGCCAACAATTTCACATACACAGGCTCTCTATCAGCTTTCTTGGCATCATTAGCCACCTCAGCCAACATTGCCAGCGAGGCACCAAGTAGGTCCGCCTCCACTTGTCCAGTCATAACATACTGTTCAAAAAGAACCCAAGTAAAGCACAAATTATGAAGTGGTCTATTCATCCCTAAAGTTGACCAAGTCTTCTTCATCAGCTCCAAAAGCTCATCAATCTCATCAAGAACTAGGGTCTCATCTTTAATGTCAAAGATCGAGTGAAGGAGTGCAGTGTAAAGATGCAAGTTGAGTGGGACCCCATCAGCCCAATGGCACACATCAGTAGGGGACCCATCTTGGCTTCTCCATGCCAAGGAAACTATGGAATTACATAATGTTCTCATTGTCTCTGAATTCTTTCCAGTGTCTATGGCCTTTATCTCACAATTTCGTATGATGTCCCTAAGACGCATAGCAAATGTGTTTGACTTGTCAAGTGGGATAGAAGGGTGAGTTAGAAGTCCTGCCTCGAGAATTTTTAGTTGACGCTTTTGCCATATATGGTACTCGTTGGGATCATTGAATTCTGATGGTTTTAGATGGCGTAGTAGCTCCAATGGGAGGATTATTGTCTCTGCTCGCCTTCCCATCTGTTTATCAAAGAAAAAAGGTCAGCAATGAAACCAGCTCTTATCCTTGACCATGACTAAGTTTCATATATCTGTATCTATGCCCCGTTTGGATTAGCTCTTTTTTTTTTTCTTTTCATGGTTTTTTTATTGGTGTTTTAATGATTATCCAAACCATAAAAAGACCCACAGATCCAAAATGACCCTACTTTTAAAATTTATATGCATTTATATGCTACGGAAAAAAAATGTATCTAAAATCCAACAAATAAGCAAGCAAACAGTTATTGCTAGAATCTGAAACAATCATAAATGTCAATATTTGCTCTTTGCTCTTCTTTCACAACAATCATATTCTAGAATCATACCCAGTAAATTCCTCTTTCTGTAATTCAATACAAACATTTATCGCATCAAGCTTCAATGAAAATTAATTCCAATGGAACGTGGTGTTTTTTCTTTTTAACTAGAAAACTCGTTTCTTCGCGACAATTTTCAACGGAATGCCATTAATTCATTCATGGAGTAAGAGCATCCACAACGGGAGGTTTTTGAGAGCTTCTTATTTTTATGAAAAAGCTCTAGAGAGGTTTTTGCCATTGTGAAGCTTTTGAAAAAGCTCCTTGATAAAAAGCAACTCCTTCCACAAAGAGCTTTCTCTAGGAGCTCTTTCCAATAATTTTCAGCATTTTCCCATGTTGGTCATTAAATATCAAACATTAATTCATTTTTTATTTTTCT
Source organism: Adenophora triphylla var. japonica (assembly GCA_022495995.1). Lineage (NCBI taxonomy): Eukaryota > Viridiplantae > Streptophyta > Magnoliopsida > Asterales > Campanulaceae > Adenophora > Adenophora triphylla. Next base: position 23,169 of record JAFEMH010006448.1, read on the forward strand.
TTTATTTTGACAAATTGTAACCGTGATCAGCTTCAATGTTCTGTGGATGGGATGAAGAAAAGGTGCTTACTATGGCATGGATTACTATTGGAACTGATCCAGTGATCGGTAATGATCAAAACAAACAAGCATTTTGGCAACACATCACTGAGTACTACAATATGTGATAATGTTATTATTTCAAGATTTAAGCATTTCAATATTTTATTTTATTTCATTTTATATTTTATTAATTATTGCAGTATTTAGTTTTCTAATTATAATATTTTAAGTATTATATACACCTTCCGTCCCACGTAACTGTGGACCAACTTTTTGGGTGTGGGAATTAAGGAAAAGTAGGAGAGAGAAATAGGTGGAGGAGGTGTTTGTGAGTATGAAAAATTAAATAGGAGAGAGAATGAGTGGGAGGAATAGTTAGGAGAGAGAATATTGTGAGTGTAAAAGTGAAGTAGGAGAGAGAATGCGTGGGTGGAATAGTGAATATTTGTTTCCATTTTTTTGACAGTCCACACTGATGTGGGACGGACCAAAATGAAAATAAATCCACACTTACGTGGAACGGAGGGAGTATGATATACTCCCTCCGTCCCATAACAAACGACACACTTTGCCATTTTGGGCGTCCCACTGATAAGTCACACTTCCTAAAATGGAAAAGAATCTTTACTATTTCTTCCACTCATTCTCTCTCTTACATTATTATAATACTCACAACACTATTATAATTTACTATTCTCTCCACTCATTCTCTCTCCTACTCAACTATCTACACTCACAACACATCAATCTTTTCACTTTTTCCTTAATTTCCGTGCGGAACAGTAACTGCATCGCTTGTTATGGGACAGAGGGATATATATATATATATATATATATATATATATATATATATATATATATAGATATATATATATACTCCCTCCGTCCCACTATACTTGACACTTCTTTCCATTTTGGGCCGTCCCACTTCACTTGACACCTTCCAAAAATAACCTAGTTTTTATATTTTTATATTAGATGGACCCCACCACTAATTCTCTCTCTTCATTTTTCACCACTCAATTTATTCAACCAACACTACTATTTACCCCACTCATTCTCTCTTCATTTTCTACCACACATTTTCTTTATTTAATTGTTTCTTCTTAGTTCCCGTGCCCACTCCTTGGGTGTCAACTATAGTGGGACGGAGGGAGTATATATATATACTAGATAAAACTTTAATGTTGGATGTTGGATGTAGGGACCACAAATAAATTGGTGAAAAAACTCGAATCATTGTAGAAAAAGCTTTGAATTTTTATTAATCGGAGAGGATGTGGCATACTCCCTCCGTCCCAATAAAAGCTTCACTAATTACTCAAAAGGGCGTTCCGTTAGAAGCTTCACCTTTCCTTTTTTAGCAAAGAATCTTTACTATTTCCTCCACTCATTATCTCTCCTAATTCACTATTACACTCACAACACTTTTCAAATTTACTATTCCCTCCACTAATTCTCTCTCCTATTTTCAAATTAGGGGGTTTTTGTTTTTTTTAAGTGATAAGTGCTGAAATCTGATTTCAGTTCTGAAAATGGCTGAATGATTAAGAGGCAAAGAATCGAAAACCGAATTGAATTGGATAAGTTGTTTGATTTTCTATCTCGAATTCATTATCTCAAACAGTTTAAAAAAAAAAAAAAAAAAAAAAAAAAAAACGTAAATGCAATATGAAACAAAGAACAGCTTTTAAAAAAAAAAATTAACCAAAATCAAATATGAAATGGCTTTCGTGAGGCTTTCAGAGGCAATTCAAGAACATTTTAACCACTTAAAATTAAGAGGACTTTAAGAGCCTAACAAGCCTTATTTCAAAAAAAAAAAAAAAACACCCTTATTTCTCTAATCCTCTTAATGAATAAGTGTTAAGAGGCAAACAAGGCTTAAAATAAAAAAACAAACGCCCCCTTACACTCACAACATTTTTTTTCCCTCCCATTTCCATAATTTGCGTGCCCACCCAAAAGGGTGAAGCACTTATTGGGACGGAGGGAGTATTGGAATTATGAAAAAGCTACTCCCTCCGTCCCACTCAAAGTGTCTCAACTTTCCTTTTTGGGCGTCTCATTTAAAGTGTCTCAATCCCAAAATGAAAAGTTTTTATTATTTTTATAATCTTCCTACCCCACTCATTCTCTTTCATAATTTACTTTTACACTCACAACATTCTCTCCTAACTATTCCTCCCACTCATTCTCTCTCCTATTTAATTTTTCATACTCACAACATTTAACCTTTTTTCTCTATCTTACCTCACTTTCCTTAATTCCCGCGTCGATCTCATTTTGAGACACTTAGGGCAGGGCGGGACGGAGGGAGTATTTTAAAGAGCCATACCATTGTCAATGTTCCAAGGACTAAGAGCCGCTTCAACTGAATATACATAGCATATTCTAAAAATTATGAAACTTGACTGGAGATGGGGAGGGAATGAATGATAAATGAACTGTTTAAAAATAAAAATAAATAAAAAGCCATTTTTGTCAATAAATTGATAAAGAACTGCTTAAAAATAAAATAAAAAGCCATTTTTGTCAATAAATTTTAGGACGCGGATCACGTTTATGTACGTACTTGGCCAACGAGAGTCCGCATCAGCGTTTTCCTTAGACGGTTATCGCTTTGCTCCGTCACCCTCATCTGCAGCCGCATAATCTCCGCCGATGTCTTTGGCCGCCGTGACCGAACCGGCACCGTTGAAAAAGACATTCCGGGACTAGACCCAGGTCCCACCCAACTAGGTGACAACGGGTTCGACCCACATGAGCTGCTCCTCCTCGACGGAGATCGTCTCAACATCTTCAAACCCAATGCCCTCTTTATCCGGCTAGTCACGGCCATCCCCACCCCGTTCTGCTGCGCCGCCGCCTTTGACGCCGGTGACCCGGGAGGTCCGTTCTCCCCACCGTCTCCTCCACTTCCACCACCACCCGACGGATAAAACGTCAACGCATTCCTTCCACCGAACCCAGGCGACGACCGGCACGCCGTGAAGAAAATCTCGTACGCGGTCATCCTTAAATCACCCCGGTCGAGGTCGTCCAGCTTCCCAAACGGCCATACTAGATCCGAATCAATCTCAGGTCGAGTCGGGTGGTTGGTAGAAAGAGGGGGATCAGCAATTGCTGGTGGCGCTGCTGCCGCACGGCGATTTTGTTTCACCATAATTGTTGTAAAAGAGGGGATGGGGACGAAGAAGAGAGGAGGGTAAGGGTAAATTTGGGGGTGTCTCTCAGAATCCGGCGATGGGTCAGATCGTCAGATTATATCCGGCGGGAGAGACGAGAGAGAGAAGCTGCACATACTATTATGAAACCAAACAGTAATGGAGGAAAGAGATGGGTAATTAGGAAATAATTTCTGGTTTGTTGGAGAGAAATGTGTTGAATTGATGATTGGAATGTGTTTTTGCCCGAAGAATTCGAGGGTACGTTTTATTGTGGTTGATAATACAACATTTGTCTTCCGAATTTTCCTGAGAAAAATTTGCCATTTTTTCTATTTTTTTCATACTTGTCTCTATTTGATTTTGAAGCTTGGTGGAGGCGCGAGACTTGATTCCAAATGGAGTAGAGAATCTATATATCTATACTCCCCTCCGTCCCGGTCGAAAAGCCACAAATTTTCATTTTGGTCGTTCCATTTAAAAAGACACTTTCTCAAAAAGGAAACCTTAAATCACTATTCTCTCCACTCATTCTCTCTCCTACTTTACTTTTACACTCACAACATTCTCTTTCTTACATCACCTCCCACTCATTCTCTCTCCTATTTAATTTTTCATACTCACAACATTTAAATTTTTTCTCTTTCCTACATCACTTTCCTTAATTTGCGTTCCCTCTCCATTTTGTGGCTTTTCGCCCGGGACGGAGGGAGTATATATATATACTCCCTCCGTCCCGCTAATATTGGCACACTTTCCTTTTTGGGTGTCCCGCTAATATCCGCACACTCCCAAAAAGGAAACTTTATATTAATAAAATATTCACCCAATCCCACTCATTCTCTCTCCTACATTATTTTAATACTCACAACACCATTATAATTTATTACACCCTCCACTCATTCTCTCTCCACTCATTCTTTTACACTCATAACATTTTATTAAAATATCATATTACTTAATTCTCGCGCAAACAGTGTTTGTGCTAATACTAATGGGACGGAGGGAGTATATATCTATAGTATAAATGAGGGAAGGTTGGCACTGTTTCATGAACAGTTCCATCCGCCAACTTTACCGTTTTGCTCCCACTATTTTGTCACTTTCCCATTTTGCCTTCCCCTTAAAAAAGAATTTTTTTTTTTTAAAACACACACATACCCTTCTCTCTCTCTCTCTCTCTCTCTCTCTCTCTCTCTCTCTCTCTCTCTCTCTCTCTCTCTCTCTCTCTCTCTCTCTTCATTAAGTTTGAATTTCAAAATGGAGGAACTATTTGGTCCCTCACATTTTGCCCAAAAAAAAAAAAAAATAATTTAAAAAAAAATTTTTATTTAAAAAAAAAATTATTTTTTAAAAAAACAAAATAAAAAAACGTGACCTTGGACACGGGCTTAAGCTAGTATATATATATATGACAAAAATTTATGTGAGAACACTATAACCCGTCTCATGGATGAGACGGGTCATTTTTGACCCATGACCCAACTTCGTGACCCAGGGGCGATGTCGAGTGCGTCTGCTGAGAAACGCGTTTCTCCATAACTATGGAGAAACGTGTTTTTCATAGCCGTAAGCTTTACATTTGATAACCGAAAAAACCCAAGGCCAAGATCAAAAGCTTACGGATATCCGGAAGCTTTGCATTTGATAACCGGAAGCTTTGGAGTTGATATCCGTAAGCTTTGTATTTGATAGCCGTAAGGATGTGAAATGTATATCCAGGAAAAAAAAACCCAAGGCCAAGACAAAAGCTTCGGATATCCGAAGCTTTGCATTTGATAGCCAAGCTTTGCGGTTGATATCCGTAAGCTTTGTATTTGATAGCCAGGAAGGATGTGAAATGTATATCCAGAAAGCATTGGGTGCATATCCGTAAAAACCGTTAGGTGCATATCCGTAAATGTGTTAGGGCATATCCAGAAATTGCTATTGAAGGTTTACGGATATCCGTAAACCTTCAAATGTATATCCGTAAACCTTCAAAATGTTTACGGATATACATTCGAAGGTTTCTGATATCACTTTCATATGGGTTCTGGCCATCTAAATTTCATCGTCAGGCACGTCGGGACCCGTTTCTCCATAACTTATGGAGAAACGCGTTTCTCCCTAGATTTTGTGGGCGATGTCTCGGAGCAGAGTATTAGTACGAGGTGGGAATGAAGGGCAATGTCGGAAGGAGAAGATTTTGCAATTACGTGTTGCCCCTACATTACTTAATTTTTTGGCCGTGGTGATTCACCCTTGTCGCCTGTGCAACGTGTAAGACGCCCACTCTTCCCAACGTTGTTTCTCAAAAATCAAATCTCAACTTAAAATAATCTGTAGTATTTCAGAATCACTACTTAAATTTAAATTTAAAGTTTTTACTTGTATATAAAGTAAAAACTTTGCTCCAGGATTCATGGGTCCGACCCTGGCACGTGACAGTCTCTTATAGGCCAAAAAAAAAATTAAAATTTTGTTTTTTTTCGGTTTGTGAAAAGTAATAGTTACTATAACATAATGTAATAATTGTATGCATATAAATTAATAGTTTGTATATATTAAAGTAATATATATATACAGAAAAGTAATAGTATTTTTCCCTATGTATTCTTGAGTAATACTTCTCATTTGTTTAAGTAATAGTTGATATTGCTATAAGTAATAGTACTACACTTGTGAAGTAATAGTGTTATTTTTTTTAACTAATAATAGTTTTAGGAACTGTTTTCATTTTGAGTAATACTTCTCATTTGTATTTGTTTAAGTAATAGTTGGTATTGCTATAAGTAATAGTACTATACTTGTGAAGTAATAGTGTTATTTTTTTTTTTAACTAATAATAGTTTTAGGAACTGTTTTCATTTTGAGTAATACTTCTCATTTGTTTAAGTAATAGTTGGTATTGCTATAAGTAATAGTACTACACTTGTGAAGTAATAGTGTTTTTTTTTTTTTAACTAATAATAGTGTTAGGAACTGTTTTCATTTTGAGTAATACTTCTCATTTGTTTAAGTAATAGTTGATATTGCTATAAGTAATAGTACTACACTTGTGAAGTAATAGTGTTTTTTTTTAAACTAATAATAGTGTTAGGAACTATTTTCATTTTGAGTAATACTTCTCATTTGTTTAATTAATAGTTGGTATTGCAAACATTTGATAACCAAACAAAAGAAGCTACTTTACTCAAGGTCAACTTTATTGTAGTCCCATCAATATATAAACACATATGCAACTCTTCAACTATTTATTTGTCTTCCCTCTCTAAGTTGTAATCGAAACCTATCAGGCAAAGCTAAAAGGATCTGTTGCTTGTTCAAAACATCGCAAACCGAAGCAGATACTTTACCGAGGATTTGGGGGCGGTATTGGCAAAAGAGACTCGAACCCCATTCAAGTAGCTCTTTACCGGTATCATCCTGTGAACAAACACCTCTATGAAGCACAAGCTATCTTTCTTCTCCACTGCCGCCGTTTCAATTCTTTGCAATCATTTCATCCTCGGTTTTCACTGCAAAAAGTCGTCGATGAAAACATTAAAGATTATAACCCAACCGCTAAAGGTTTCAAAGAAATCATACTACTTTATTTACCTTGGCTGTCCATAAATTGCCTTCACCATTGGCAAAAGCTTCCACTACCCCTGTATAGTCCCAGTTCTTGATCACATTGTATGGCCCATCGTGGATTTCAACTTCAAGAATTTCTACAATTTAATGTCTCTGATTACCAAACCTTCTTCATCACTATTTCCCTTTCCACCGCCATTAACACCCATCACCACCGAAACCGTCGACCCCTTTTCTTTTCTTCTTCTTCTTCTTCTATTCCCCCCCCCCTCCTTAAACCGCCACCCATTACCCTCCCCAAACCACCAATTCGGCCGACTCCCTCTCTCTACCCAAAACCCACAAATTACACCCCATAACCCTATATTGACCAACGCCACCATCTTCCCTATAAAATCCGACCCATACACACCATTCCCTTCCCTCAATTTCTTCCTTAAAGCCAAGCAATTCGGAACCCTAGAACAGCAATTTCGGGTGTTTTGGCAGAATCTGTTGGAACTAGATTAGCGGCTCACCTTTTACTATGTGTTTGTATGTGTTTGTGTGTATTTTCGTTAGGTCGACCTATTTATAGGTCGGGTCATGGGTCCAGGTTTCGGGTCATTCCGACCCGTCTCATCCATGAGACGGATATAGCTGTTCTCATGGGAGACCAGCTCTATATATATACTCCCACCGTCCCATTAATAACTTCACTTTTTGTCATTTTGGATGTCCCATTGAAAGCTTCACCTTTCCTTTTTTGGCAAAGAATCTTTACTATTCCCTCCACTCATTCTCTCTCCTATTTTCAAATTTCTCTCTCTTATTTTCAAATTACACTCACAACATTTTTTCTTCCCACCCATTTTCTTAATTTGCGTGTCGAAGTCAAAATGGTGAAGTAAATAATGGGACGGAGGGAGTATATATATATATAAAGGTTGAAGTGATTTTAGCACTCAATTTTTTCCTTAAAAATTTTGAGACATCAAATGACTAATATATCCTTAAATTAATGATAGCAAATGACCTATTTACCCCTATTCAAATCTGATACAAATAATGAACCTTTTTGAAATCATAATTTTTTCATGCGTCATTATTACATTTAATGCTAAATGGGAAATGCTACATTATGGTTTAAGAAGCAATTAATTTGGCACAACCTTTGATAACTGTCATTATTTATGTCTTCCCGTGCACTTTTAAATTTTCTCTTTTCATATTTTTTTTTCCTTTTTCTCACTTATTTAATTCGAAAAGTATGAAACTAATACTCCCTATCACTGCCTTTTTTTCACTAGCTTTTTTCTTCGAATGATGTACTACTATTAGCTAAAATATCAATGTATAAATAAGAAAATCAAAATTTTATATTGAATTCTTAAATGAAGAAATAAGACAATAAAAAACAAAAATATAACCAATGAAATCAAAGTTAAAGTATTATTTTTCTGCCAAAAAATACACATGCTCAAATTAGAACATTTAGTAAAATACTTAGAACTAATTTTAAAAAAAATATATATATATATATATTTTTTCCGGTCTCAAATAGATAGGATAGTTCTAATTTAATTTTGATAGTAAGTTTGATTTATTTGATATTAACACAACATTAATATCAATAGCATTTTTAAAAGTTCATTTGAGTTATTAAGTTTTATTGTTTTCTAGATCAATGTTCAATTAAGTTAACATTAAAAATAAAGTGAGTATATTTTTTTGGAACGGGATAAATATAAGATTACAAAAAGTTGAAGACATTTTACTACAATGTCCTACTACTTTCGTTTTAAAATAAATATAAAAAAAAATTGAGATGGGGAGAGATTTTTTTTTTCAAATCCAGTATTTTCGCATTTAAATAGTGGTCAATAGCCAATGATTTGGTCTTCATTATTTAGAGTTTTTACAGGTCTTCATTATTTACAGTTTTTACAGAAACAAATTTTAAGAATTCACTCTCGCCCAGATTTTTTTTAAATTGCGCACTATGACATTGAGACAACGATTTCGGGACACAGGCAAATGAACATGCTATTTTACAATTAAAAATGCCTATAAATACGAAAAAATTATAAATTTTCCATTTTCATAGGCAAATGAACATGTTGTTCATCGATTTTATCTGTTCACTCACTCATTTTGGTTTGTTTTTAAAATAATCTGTTTTTAGTAATGGTTAATTGTATGTTATTTTGTGTAAGATAAATAATCGTGATGGGTTGAAGATTTTAATATGTGACGAAAGAAAAAGACCGTGGATGACACCACAAATGTTGTATACAAGATTTTTTTTTAAAGTTCGTAATTTTTATTACTAATGTCAGGATATATTTTTGTTGTATACTTTTTATTTTAATTTTTTTTCCTAAATTAACCTTTATAGTTATAGTAACTTTTTAAATTTAATTTCTGCTATTTATCAAAGTTTTTTGACCGTGTGTTTAACACACAGGTGTTACGTTAGTTGTTATATAAACCCGTAAAATTGTTGAGTAAACCCGTAAGTTGGAATTTTCAAAAATGCCATCGAGTGAAATGACAAAAATATCCCTAAATATATCCCCTCATTCACTAATGTTAAATAAACCCGTAAAATTGTTGAGTAAACCCGTATACCATTTTCACCACCTTCCCCTCCCTCCCTCATCAATTTTCACCACCTTTCCCTCCTTTCCTCGTCAATTTTCACCACCTTCCCCCTCCCTCCCTATCAATTTTCACCACATTTTTACTTAATCAATTCTTCTTTATTTTTTTACTCCAAAAAAAATTACCTCCTCCCTTTCCTTCCTCTTCCTCTCCCAAAAAAAAAAATTCATACACATTTGTTCCAAGACAAGAGATTCAGCAGGCTCATCATGGATGCTCTACCATCGAATGTTAATGTAAGTTTTCTAGCCATTTAAATTTGTTAAACATGTCTTTTCTGTTTCGTAGCTGCAATTCGGCCAGTAGTGACCGAATTTCTGTTCAGGTTCGGCCACCCTCGGCCGAAATTTAGCTATGGTTCGGCCACACCCGGCCGAAATTTTAAATTTTTTTGGCTCTGGTTTGCCGAATCTGGGCTATTTTTTGGTCAGTAACGGCCGAATATTTGAAATTTTTCGGCCACACCCAGCCGAACCGTCGAAGAAAATTCGGCCACTACTGGCCGAACCGTCGAAGAAAATTCGGCCACCACTGGCCGAACCTTTGTTTTTCTGCTTAAACCTCCCTTATTGTTTTATTTAATTGTTTCAGTATCCCCTGGGTGACAACAACTACCGTACAAATGGTATGAAAAACGTTATAAACGTGCATTCGGATGGATAGCCTAATATCAAAAACGATTAATACAATTACCCGATACGTCAACTCATGTAATTGATATTAAATAATTTTATTTATGATAAATATTATGATTTATTTTGTTAAATTTCTTTAGGTAATTTTTAGGTAATTTTCATTTAAGAGTAACTTTCATTTAAATTTATATAATAATTTCATAAATTAACCTTAAATTTATAAAAAAAATTAACTAAATTAAAATTAACTTTTTAATGACGTGAAACACATTGTTACGTCACAACTTAATAAACAGAAAAAAAATTAAAAAAATACATTTAACGTGGGTTCGGCAGCTAATGGTCGAGAAGAATCAAATATTTCAGTCTGTACTGGCCGAAATTCCTAGAAAGGTTCGGTCAGTATTTGCCGAACCATTTTTACTAGGGCAAAAAAAATTACTTTGACATATTAGTTGGGTATATAACATTTTCATGATTTATTTTTTTAAAAAAACACACTTAATATGACTTGCGGCCATCAGTGGCCGAACAGTAAAGGGGTATTCGATCGGTACTTCCCGAACTCTTTGAATAGTTCGGTCAGTACTGGCCGAACCTTTGTAACTTGGGCAAAAAAAATTAATTTTTCAGCCTATTATTTGGGTATATAAAATTATTTTTTCATGAATTGTTAAAAAAAAACACACTTAATATTACTTCCGCCCAGTAGTAGCCGAACAGAAGATTGGTATTCGGTCAGTAATGGCCAAAACTTTGTTACTTGGGCAAAAAAAAATTAAAATTTTTCAGGCTATGATTTTGGTACATAAATATTTTAAATTTTTCAGGCTATGATTTGAATAAATAAATATGATTTCCGGTTACTTGGGCAATTTTTTAAAAAATATTTTAGGCTATTATTTGAGTACATAACATTGTTTCGAATCTTACTCTGCACCATTATTTAAATACTTACTACAAACATGAGAAATTGTTCAAAATTGATAATTTTTCAATGATATAATACAAAACTAATCGAGTTGTACAAACATTACAAACACTAAATACAAAAGTAAAAATAATTGTTTATACATTATTTCAGAGACATAATAATACAAAGACCAAAAAATACAAATCTAATGTCTTCTTCTTGTATCCTGAGAAGTCAATGGCATTGATGAGATTTGAGTTGCTGGGAGTGCTCTAAATATGACTTACATAGCTTCCTGTGCCCTAATCGAGTGATCTCCGCTGTCCATATTTCAGCAATAGGTATCATCACGTCCCGAACATTTATGATCATATCCCACGGATTTGGGGCAACAACTTCAGTCATACTCCTGACAACGTGAACCCTTTCAGCTATGGGGTGCACAATAGAATGGGAATAAGTAGCGTACCATTGCAGATAATCATCTGCAGCCTCTTGTGGCACTCTACATTTCCGGAGCAAGCGTTTATCGAGGCAATACGACTTCCAGAAAAAGAAAGATTGGGCAAACATGATCCACCCCACCAAAGACTTATTACCTCCTCTCGGCATCCCTAGTACAAGTGGAGTGTTTGGTATTGTTTGCACAAACCCAAATTGTCTTATGACCCGGTCAGGAAGATGTGGCTCCACGACATTACTTGCAACTATGGATCCTTGATATAGAGCGGCTCTAGAAAAAGGATATTGAGTACGGATACCTTCATACGGCATCCAAATCACCTACAAATAAAAACATAAAAAATATTAATATAGTTTCATTTAAGAAAACAAAAATAAATGTGAAAAATATTACATAAATAATACTTACCTCCGCGTCCTTGAATATTTCAATATGTTGCCTCTTAACTTGGACGGAGAAAACTATCGCTAGTTGAGCCCTAGGTGGTAGCCACTTCAATGTGAGCGGCAAATTGGATAGATAAGAGTTGTTGAAACCATTCCTAAACACTGGAAACCTCTCATAAACCCATGCCTCCAACAAAGTTAAGTACCCGAAAATCTAATGGTAGTTCCACCTCGATCCTTTTCCTGTTGTCGGTACAGATAATCTAACGCTTCGGCTCCCCAATCATAATCCCCAATTGCCCCCTCGTCTCTAAATAAATCGAGGTAGCTCGCACTGACACACGTCCAGGTCTTATCCGAGAAAATTGTGCACCCCAATAAATATAACAAAAAAGCCTTAGCAGCACATACAGCTTTTTGGGGGTCTGAGGAGTACAAATTATGGGAGAACTTTGTTCTCAGCCATTTTAGATTCACCAATTCCCCTTTAGCTTGTATTCCATCTTTAGCCACTTTTTTTGGACTCACAAAACCTCAACGAATTTATCAAGAAGTGGCTGACTAGAATAACCAGGACTCTCAAACAAGGGTTGACCTACGATCGGAAGCCCCGTAAGACAAGACACATCCTCTAGAGTGATGGTCATCTCCCCAAATGGAATATGGAAACTATTAGTTTCTGGGTGCCATCGCTAAACAAAAGCGTTAACCAACCTCTTATCCACGTTGTCATACGCTCCACTCAGTAAGCATAAAAGTCCGAAATTGCCAATTATATTTTGAACCGGCTCAGACATATTTTCAAGATCCAACTTCCATTATTCAACTTCCCGATATGATTAATACATTTTAATGTACGATAATCTTTACCCTCCCATATGTATTTTGCAACGTGTGTTTCATAGGAAATGAGTAAAGATTCGTACCTCGGGCCACCGGGAAAAGAGATTTCACCCTCACCTCCCTCTATGTCATCCTCATCTTCCGCCTCATCTTCTGGTTCATCTTCCGTGTCACTATAATTATGAGCCTCAGGAACATTCATCTGAGGTGAGGTTTCCATATTATCCCCATCCACATTGTACACTGAATATCTTTGGCCTTCATGTTGCACATATCCTTCTTCATTATACACCGAATGTCGAGTATCAACATATGCATCCCCAACTCGCTTAGAATCAATGTTTTTCGTAGATTGCCATTGATTCTGTGAGTTTTTGTCTTGCTTTCTAGCGGAAGCAGTTGGACGTCTTCTTGTGAACATCTTCTTAACTGCAAATAAAACATCGAAACTTCAAACTTAATACAATTTCATATCATATCATATCATATCAATTCAAACACTTACACCACATTTTCATCATTTTAATCTCATAAAATGATATTTAAAAGCCCAAAACATCAATTTTAACATGAAATCCACATCTAAGCGATAATTGGTGAGTCATATCATATTGTAAAAGTTTGGCCGGTAGTGGCTGAAAAAAGTCAAAAAATTTGGTCGGGGGTAGCTGAAAAATGTGAAAAAATTCGGCCGGGTTTGACTGAAACAACTTAAAAAGTTCGTCCAGGTGTGACTGAATTTTTTAGCAAAGTGGCTGACCTTTTTAGCAAAGTTCGACCACTACTGGCCACACAGATCCATAAATTCGGTCGATACCGGCCGAACCCCTAAAACCCAAAATTTTCTATGAAATTTAACCAAAAAATTATCAAATTGAAACATAAATCGAACAAATTAAAGCATAGGAAGTAATTTTCGAACGAATTGAACCAAAATTACCTTGTTTTCCATTGTTTGACATCTTGATTGAAGTTGAAATTGACTTGACTTTTCTTCTTTTTCTTCTTCTTCTTCTTCTTCTTCTTCTTCTTCTTCTTCTTCTTCTTCTTCTTCTCTTTCTCTCTCCAAAATCTGAATTTCTCTCTCTCACTCTCTTAAAACCAGTTCTTTCTTCGCCTTTTCTTTCTCTCTCAATTTGATTTTCTCTCTTTCTCTCTCTAAAAATCAGTGGGTGGGTGAGTATGAGTGAGAGAGTAAATGTGTTTGGGGGTTAATGGGTGTTGGTGGGTGTGGGTAAGGGAAAGGGTATAAAGGGAAAGGGAGGGTTTATTTTAATTTTTGGGGGTGTGTTTAATGTTACGGGTTTACTCAATAATTTTACGAGTCTATATAACAATTCTCTAAAAATTGTGTGTTTTTCAAAATATCCTATCCCTACCCCAAATATACCAATCTTCTTTCCCCTCCCATTTCATTCGGTGAAACCCAACCCAACCACACCAGCCTTCTTCTCCATGCCAAACCTCCAACACCGGCCTTCCCCTTCCAAACCCCCACACATCAGCCTCATTTCTCCCTTCTCAACGGCTCCTCTCCTCTGCCCCTTTAGCAAATTTTGGAATTTTACCATTATCTCCGGCTAGAATATCTTGAAAATCACTCTCAAATTTTCGTCCCTCTAACTAAGCCTTTTATTGGCCTTTCCCTTCTCATACATTCAAGAATTTGACCATTGTATAAAAATAAACAAACTTCATGTTCGACCATGAACATAGGATCAAAAACACTTCCATGAACAACAAACAAATAGAAACACTGATTTACGGTCATGAGGTGTGTTCTTTTACTCATGGCATAACAGCGGTGGGGGCGACCTGGGTAGGTTTAGGTAAATGAAGGTATGTCAAGGAATGACTGGAGGCATTAATGATGGAAGGAAGTTAAAGGGCTTGGGAGGAAGAACGAGGTTGGTGGGTATGGTTCGACATGGAAAAGAAGGCTCGTAAAGTAAAGGACATAAGGAAATGGCAAACGAGTAAGGGTGTAATTTGTGGTATATCACTACCAGAAAAAGGTCATTTAGCGACGGAAATTTTCGCCGCTAAAATTAAATTTCCGTCGCTAAAAATAATCACCGGCGGAAAAATTCCGTCGGTGGTCCGCCGCTACCAGCCCGTCGCAGTGCTCCGACGGGTCAATTTCCGCCGGTATTTTTTTATTTTACCGACGGAATTTAATTCCGCCGGTGAATTAATGGTTTCAGCGACGGAAAATTCCGCTGCTAAATTAATTTAATTTAATTAAATTTTCATTTCAGCGGCGGAAATTTCCGTCGCTGTAATAAAAATTAATTTAATTAAATTAATTTCAGCGGCGGAAATTTCCGTCGCTGTAATAAAAATTAAATTAAAATAAATTAATTTCAGCGGCGGAAATTACCGTCGCTGAAATTATTTAATTTAAATTTAAATTTTATTACAGCAACGAAAATTTCCGCCGCTGAAATCAAAAATTAAATAAAAATTAAATGATTATAGCGGCGGAAATTCCGTCGCTGAAATAAAAATTAATTAAAATAAATTAATTTCAGAGACGGAATATTCCGCCGCTGAAATTAATTTATTTTAATTAATTTTTATTTCAGCGACGGAATTTCCGCCGCTATAATCAAAAATTAAATTCGCTGAAATTAATTTCAGCGACGGAATTTCCGTCGCTGATTCTGAAATAAATTAAAAAAAATAATTTAAAATATCAATAAACCGAAAATTTTTGTACCTGATATAACATTTCAATTTATAAAAACTAAAACTATAAAAACTAAAAATCAAATATCGGCGTACCAAATAAAAACTAAATATCACCGTACCACCGTACCAATTCGGGAGGGGGAGAGGGGGGAGAGGGGGGGAGTGGGGGAGGGGGGGAGGGGGGAGAGGGGGGAGGGGCTCCCGCGGGTATCAAATGTCTCAAATGTTTACAAACAAGTATAAATTAATACAAAAATGTCTAAAAAAGTCCGCAATCAACTCGTGGGAGGCTGGAAATTACCCTAGAAGTCCTGGCCGAGATGAGCCATCAACAGCGCCAATTGTCTTTGAGTCTCTGCATGTTGTCTTTGAATCTCTGCATGACGCCGATCATTCTCCTCCTGCATCTGCGTCTGAACCGCCAAAGCCTCCGCAAGCTTTGCCCGCTCGCGTCTCTCCTCCTCCAACGCAGCCTCCAGAGTGTCAACCCTCGGATCATACGTGGGCGGGGCATCATTTTGCCGACGGCCGGTCGACGTCGACGGGCATTGCCGCCCGTAATCCCCCACCCTAACACTCGGGCTCCTCTCTTTGGATGTTCCTCAGAGGTGACCGAGTGCCAAACATCAGGCACGAAGGGGACGGGCTCGCTGGGAGGCGTTCCTTCGGGAACAACGGCGGCTTGATATGCAGCCTGTCAAAATAAAACAAACAATTATAATCATATACACAATGTAAGGTACATAAATAAATTTACATATTCAAAATCAAGTCATTTAATGATAGTTTACTTACAAAGGTATTAGCAGAGCGATCGTCAACCCATTGCGGAGGTTGATCGGGCGATGTAGAATTCCGAAGATGGGTGCTAGCGTAAACATCCACAAAACTGATATTCGGACCATGCTCCCTTTCCTATAAATAAAATAAGCGAGATTATTACTTTGAAATTGTATAAATGCAACATTTAAACTGATTTAAAAGCATGCATACACTACATTTACACTAAAACCATGGATTTCATAGCATCAACATGGCTCCCAGCTAACATACGTACATAAACCTATTTAAAAGCATCCATACACTACTACATTTAAACTAACATACATACCATGCGGTCGTGATGCTCGGCGACCGTGAGCGTCCCCATGGTATGCATCGCCGCCGACCCCGAGGAGCCTGCTCTATTGGCCTTGGCCTGTTCGGATATAGCCTTCGCCGCATCCGACCCCCAATATTCGCAAAATTGACGAAACACCTCCTCGGTCATCCAAGTAGGGCAAGAGGGCTGTTGTCCCGCCGCGAGCCGATTAGTATAATGATTTCTCTTCGTGGTACCTATAAAAAATATGAATATCTCGTAAACATATAATGATGACATTATAAAATTAAAAGAGTATAATCATTGTTAATTAAACTAATTAAGGATAGATAAATATGTTACAAATATGATCCTTAAATAGCTTGTGAGCCTGTTCATTGAAAACATATCTAGCCGTCGCCTCGCTTATTTCCGGCGCCCAATAATATTTCCCCTACAACATATAATGATAACATTACAAAACTAAAAGAGTATAATCATTATTAATTATAACATTTTAATAACAAACTAACATTTAAGTTTTAAATAAAAACCATTAACACATTACCTTAAACTCCTCCCACGCATCCTCCTTCTGCCTCGGTGGCAATTTTTTCCAGTTGGGCCAAAACTCGGTCATTTTCCGAGACCACCAGTATTGCCCGATCTTAGTCCCTGTGGTGGGGTATCCACCTACAAACCTGCCAAGTATATTTATACAATAACATTTTAACTTAAATAATGAATTATATATAAAACAAAAAGGAACCAACTTATATCAAATTAATGAAGAGTTACTTACTGCTCATAATGTGATGATATCCGGACAAAGATCCTCCCCTCAGAATCGACAGTAGTCTGAGTACCGGCCCCAGAGGTGGAGCTAGTACTACTGCGAGAAGGGTCGACATCATCAGTACCGAATCGGGACGATTGCGTCCCAGTAATCAATGTGTAGATGGGCTTAGTCTTCTTACCCTTACCCTTACTACTAGAACTCATATCTGTATTACAGTAAAAATATTAAAATATACAACTTTAACAATAGGAAACAATATATTCACAATACATCTAAAACTTTAAAGTTCTAATAATCTAAAGCATTCACAATACATATAAAACTTTAAACTATTAATAATATAAAGCATTCACAATACATATAAAACTTTAAAGTTCTAATAATCTAAAGCATTCACAATATATATAAAACGACGGATATTAAAAATAATCTAAAGCATTCACAATACATATAAAACTTTAAAGTTCTAATAATCTAAAGCATTCACAATACATATAAAACTTTAAAGTTCTAATAATCTAAAGCATTCACAATACAATTTTAAACTTTAAACTATTATTAATCTTCGTCCCCATCATCATCACTGGACTCTGAATTACTACAAAACTCGAGTTCTTCATCTTCGTCTTCGGACTCTGATGAATCAAACTCTGGTTCCTCTTCCTCTTCCTCTTCCTCTTCCTCTTCCTCTTCCTCTTCCTCTTCCTCTGATTCATCAATATCAATGTGCGCGAGATGACCTGAACGAGGCGGAGGAGTTGGCAAATTCACTGGTAATATATCCTCCTCGGGTTCATCAACATTTTGAGGAATATGAGTGACATCATCTAATGGATGATTAGCTGATGAAACGTTAGGTGGCACTGGCATTTCATCCTCTTGATAGGGTGTTTCTAATGACGACTCTGTAGTTGTCGACGAGGGTAGGTTGTCAATCATGTTCCTAGCCTTGGTCATCTAGACAGCCCACCATCCGTCGGGTCGCGGACGAGGGTAGGGAGTCATGTATACCTGTTGTGCTTGAGATGCTAAGATGAAGACGTCGTCGCCATTATGTCTGGACGAGTCCTTTACATCGACGAGATCAAATATCCGTTTGCCCCAGGACCAAACGGATTGAAACCATCAGAGCAGATGTATAACCGTATATTTCTTGCTTCAGACGCAAAGTCAGGATAAGTCTCATCAAAGTGTTTCCATGCCTCCCCATCACTGGGATGAATCAACACACCCTCTTCACGCAAACTTTCCTTAAGCCAACGCATTGCCTCTGCAGTAGATTTAGATGCGTAGAGGTGTTGCAGTCTTGGAATCAACGGCATGTAACGCAACTGCTTATGTGGTCTGTTTTTCTTGTGTTTTGAACTCCCCCTCCGATTTGGCTTATATCTACTTTGTCCGCAGATTGAACACTCTGTCTTCTGTGAATCTTCCTTGTAGAATAGCATGCAGTCATTCTTACACGCATCAATCTTTTCATAACATAGCCCAATCTGCCCAACCAACTTCTTTGTCTCATAAAAGTTTGTAACCATCTTATTCTCTTTCGGCAACATCCGCTTAATTGCTTTCATGATACGATTATAAGCGGTGGCTAATATTGCAATCGGCCTTTATGTTAAGGAGCTCACCACAGACCTCCAACACACCGATCTCGCAACCTGGATAGACCTTCTCTTTTGCGAGTCCATAGCATCAATAAATTTCTTGGCTGCAGGGGTTGGTTCTTCTTTGTTGGTTCTCTGACCAATCGAAGGAAGGACCGGCTGCATCCCTAACCATATCTTCCATATTCAAAGGTGATTCTTCATTGTCCTGAATAATAGGTTCGGGTTCGGGAGGTACATGAATATTCCCGGGGGGATTATTCGCAACATTTGTGCGCAACCTCAACTCACCATGACGGGTCCACCGTTTGTACCCAACTTCAAACCCGTTACGCAAAAGATGTTTCTGAGTCTCGATCAAGCTTAGATACTTGACATTACAACGAGATGGCGCATGGACACCTAATCTTACCATCTTTATCCATGTGATGGTTTTATTTGATTGAGCAAATTCAATAAACCCCTTGACCCTCTATAAAACTCAGGATTGATACCACTATGATTCGGCAACTTCCGCTTGTACATCCAACTATGATCATCGTTAACAGACATCACTCCTGCATTGCAATCCATATATTATACGTACACTCAATTTAATCGACGGATGAAACAAAATTGGGATGTTAATAATTATTGGATTTCATAATATATTAACAGTTTAGAAGTAATTAACGTATTAACATTCCCTAAATTTGAATTACAAACTTAAAAGCAACACAGATCTTCTTAAAATAAATATAAAGCTTCTAACTCATATTTAACAATATATTAACAGGTCTTCTTAAAGTGTCTAGGAACTCGTTCCCGCTCCCGAACTCGAATCTCTACTCTTCCTCCGCCTCGGTCCCCGGGAGGTCTTTGGTCTAGGTATGTCGAAAAAGTCGGTCGACCTCGTCTGGCTCGGGTATCGTGTGAGACGGTGGATCAATCGATGCAGTAGCTTTCGGTCTTGCTCTTTCCTGCCTCAAGGCCTCCTGCGAGCTATCACTTCGGGATCATTTCTCAAAGCATCTCTCCGAAGCTCCCGTCTCTCATGTCTGCTGCAATGTCGCCGGTGATTTCATCGGGATTGCTCTTGGCCTCTATGTCTCTTAATGTCCTAGCTGAAGAATAGTCTGCCCCAAAATACTCTCGGCGTCGAGCCTCTATCATCAGCTGTACATGACCTTGCTGCTTCTCGTACCATATCAGATACTCGGTGGTCAGAAATGTGCCACCTCTAGTATGACGGAGTAGTGGTCGTATCGGAAGAAAGCCCTCTATAAATGCTCTGCCAAAGAAATGTGTAGTCTGAGGCTCAGTCATAATCATCGGCATGGTATTAGTCGTCAATCGCTCTCTCAAAGTCCGAATGGTCTGCTGCGGGTATCCGTACTGTCGCTCACTAGAGATGGAATGCAAAAGGATGATACATGTAGTCCGGAAGTCGAAAAATCACGGACCCGTCCTGAATATCTCTCATAGTCTCGCAATTCCCATGCCGAAATCCAATAGTACGGGTTTGCGGTCTCATATCGGGCCAAGGCCAACCTCCTATGCCAACTCTCGGTAGCGGCATCCCTCAATATCCTGCGCCTGTCCAGTCACCCAAGGTAATGCCGTCTGCCCCTCCGGGCGGTGGCGAGATCAAGCGCAATCTCTCATACGGCCACAATGATAGTAATGGGTGCCTGAACCCATGTACTCGGATCCTCCGGCTAATCTATCAATGCCGTGGTATGTCTCCGCTAGCAACGGTGGAATGATGTCCATCGCTCCATGTCCGAGATTGAATATGCCGGATGTCAACTCCTCGATCACCTCTCATTTGCTGATGATCTCTAACGGCGTAGCGGACACACTCCGATGTAGGCGCAGTAGTGCGCAAACGGAGATGAGCAACATGAATATATCTAAGGAAGTGGATAGATCAAACGGTCAGGGTGGTCCAGGCTCAATCTGGCTATATGAGTCAAGTCTATGAATATATCGTCAACGACAATGCCCGATACCCGGTCTGCGATAATCCCAAGAATTCGAGATAGTTGCTCCGTAGCGATCGTCTGTCTCGAGGAAATGCCACAGTCCTCGACTCGGCCACACCCATCGGTGCTCGAAAATCCTCCATCGTTGGCATCGAGATCGTTGTACGATAGGGTGAACACATGTCGCTCCGAATCCCAAAAGCACGAAGCGGCTCGGAGCAGATCCCAATCAATCTTCCAATCTTTTAGAGACCAGATGCATGGTATGCTATACCTCCTGTCAATAAGTTTCCGGTGTTGTTTTTGGTGAAAGCGCGAGAGTTCAAGAACGTCTTGTTGAAATTGATACTCTCGGGAAACAATTTCTCCATTGTAATGCTCCATCTTTGCCTTAAATTGGAAATTTCTTGGGATTTTTACCTATTAATATTGTGAATAATTGTAAATTGTTAATATTTAAAATTAGGTTTAGAATTGGGGTTGGCTTCTTAGTATCAACAAATCTTGAGCTCTAGTTCAAACTAAACTAAAGGATAATGGTGTCCCTACCTAACCACCTGCTCTGTCCTTTAAGTGCATGTTTGATAAACCTATCCCATCCCGAAATGCATGATTATATGAAATGCAAATATCACTTTGTCTACTTGCTTTATAATCGAAAATAAAGAAATTTCGGCTTTTGCATAGACCTAAATTATTACTATTGTGAATAATTTTAAATATTAATATTTAATTCTTTGTTGTAAAATATATAATTTTACAATGATGAATTAAATTAACATTTATAAACAAGATGAGAGTCGTTATCATCCACAACTATCAAAACCCTATCTCAGCTTAGACCAAGAAAGACAGAGCAAACAAGTTCTCATTTGTTTGAGCAAAGGATTTTTCTGTTTAATATAGGTTTTTCCGGTTTATTTGTCCTCCTCTCTAAGGATCTCAAACATCACGGCCATGTTCTTGACGGTGCTGTTTTCCTCCAATTTTTCAATCTCCACCTTCCATTTACCCAAGATCTGATTGCGAGAATCTTCCTCATGAGCTTGAAAGGCTGGCGGTGTTGCCCTCAATCTCACGGTGCGAAGCAACCGTGAGATTGAGGGCAACACCGCCAGCTTTCAAGCTCATGAGGAAGATTCTGCAATCAGGATCTTCCTTAAATAAATGGAAGGTGGAGATTGAAAAAATTGGAGTAAAACAGGCACTGACAAGAACATGGCTGTGATGTTTGAGATCCTTAGAGAGAAAAGGACAGTGAAACTGGAAAAACTCTTATTAAACAGAAAATTCTTTGCTCAAACAGTGGAGAACTTATTTGCTCTATCTTTCTTGATCAAAGATGGACGGATTTTGATAGCTGTGGGTGAGAAAGGCTCTCATCTTATTTATATTTTAAGATGTTAACCACCAACCACAATACCCTAAGGTGCACCTAGGGTGCCAGGATTGATTTCAGGCGCTCAAACGTAGGCGATATACATCACCGTCCGCGATGCCGTCAATCGCCCCAAAATGGGATCTAGAACCACTAAGGTAGTATGCAGTTGAATATGTTACATTATTGAGAAAGGCTCTCATCTTATTTATATTTTAAGATGTTAACCACCAACCACAATACCCTAAGGTGCATCTAGGGTGCCAGGATTGATATCAGGCGCTCAAACGTAGGCGATATACATCACCGTCCGCGATGCCGTCAATCGCCCCAAAATGGGATCTAGAACCACTAAGGTAGTATGCAGTTGAATATGTTACATTATTGAGACATTCACCCCCTTCCTCCCCCTTTGACTTTAAAAGACTTGAAAATTAGATAGACCTAAATTATTACTATTGTGAATAATTTTAAATATTAATATTTAATTCTTTGTTGTAAAATATATAATTTTACAATGATGAATTAAATTAACATTTATAAACAAAATGAGAGTCGTTCTCATCCACAACTATCAAAACCCTATCTCATCTTAGACCAAGAAAGACGAGCAAACAAGTTCTCATTTGTTTGAGCAAAGGATAAGACAGAGCAAACAAGTCCTCCAATTTTTTCAATCTCCACCTTCCATTTATTTAAGGAAGATCCTGATTGCAGAATCTTCCTCATGAGCTTGAGTAAATGGAATGTGAAGATTGAAAAAATTGGAGGAAAGTTCTGTTTTCTCTTCACTGGTGTTATACTGTTACCTTGTTTTTACTTGTGACCGTATAACATCAGTGAAGAGTAAAACAGGCAATGTCACAAACATGGCTGTGATGTTTGAGATCCTTAGAGAGAAGAGGCTCTATCTTTCTTGATCAAAGATGGACGGATTTTGATAGCTGTGGGTGAGAAAGGTTCTCATCTTATTTATATTTTAAGATGTTAACCACCAACCACAATACCCTAAGGTGCATCTAAAGAATCCCACTACCACCATCACTACTACTACCACCACCACTACGTACTATCACCACCACTATTACCACTACTACCGCTACTACCACCACTACTACCACTACTATTACTAATACTACTACGTATACCACCACTACCACCACCACCACAAAATTAACAAAATAGAGAGGGGTAGAGAGAGAGGGTTTACATTTATAATGAAATTTGGAGTGGAAAATATCAAGTCTTTTGCACAAGCATTTGGCCCAAAGATTGAAACTTTGAAAGTAGATTTACTATTATAATTAATCAGAAAACAAGAAAATCCCCAACTCCAGTTTTTGTATCTTCTACAAACTGAAGTTGGGGATTTTCTTGTTTTCTGATTAATTGCTAAATCTACTTTCAAAGTTTCAATCTTTGAACCTAATGCTTGTGCAAAAAACTTGAGATTTTCCACTCCAGCATAACCCCATGGTAGTGGTTGTACGTGATAGTAGTGGAGTTGGATTAAAAGACTTGAAAATTAGATATTTAGTAACTTATCTAATTGTTGCATATGTAACATGTTATATTTACTAAATATGTAACATGTTATGTTTACTAAATATAACATGTTACATATTTGATTATGAGTACGGTTATTTATCGTTTTCTTTATAGTGGCATATGTTTTCTTCTATTCGTTAATATTACTAACATATATTTTCTTCTATTCGTTAATATTACTAAATATGTAACAAACTAGGATACAGAAACTGTATCCTAATTTGTTTCATATAAGGTGCATCTAGGGTGCCAGGATTGATATCAGGCGCTCAAACGTAGGCGACATAATCACCGTCCGCGATGCCGTCAATCGCCCAAAATGAGATCTAGAACTAGATGTTCCTAAACTATTTCATCCACAGTTTTCTCACTTATTTGTTTGTAACTGAAGCAAAATAATACTAAGTTTACACCTTGTCTAATTCCTCCCATTAGTGTTACCTCTGAACAGAAATCATACTCCATTGAGTACTATGCTATGCTTGCCAAGGTTGTGATGGACAAAAATCCACTGTGTAATAAATTACCGAGCAAGTGTACTCGCTACCGGTGTAGCAATATGCACGAGCAGGGGTCGAACCACAGAGACTCGTTGGTTTTAACAAGTTAATTTAATTAGTGAAAAGTAACCAAAAAGGGGGGGTTTTGTTTGTTTGATTTAAATTAAAAACTTAATTAAATAAAATACTAAAAAGAAAAGTAATCAAGCAATCAAGCAACAAGAGACAAGGATTAAAATCAGATTAAAAGGAATTCATGGATTGGAGTTTCACAGTACCAAGGATTTATGCTATTTTTAAGAATAAAATGGTCAATTATTTCCTAGGGTTCAATCACAAAAATAAGGGTTGGGACGGTTTGGTGTGCGATTTGCAACCCTTCTATTCCTGTTTATTAATCTTTCAATTACGTCGAATTAATAAACAAATAATTCAATAAGAACAAAAGATAAAAAGAACCTAAACCTTCTTGACTCAGTTACGATGCCAATTAGATTTAATTATCAAAGTTTAGTCGGTGTTAATCAACCAAGTTACTGCGTAAATCAACACTCACACAATTCACAAGTGACAATTGATTAGATTGACAACTCAGGAATTGAAAGAAAACCACTTTGATAAACAAGGAGAAATTAAATTGACCAAATAATGTTATAGCATAAAACCCTAATATTGCTTACATCCAATCCATGAAATAAAAGACTTAGCTACTCATGTTCATCTTAAAATACAAAAAGAGATGAATGAATCAAAATACATAAAACCTGGTAGACGAAAAATCCTTTGAATCCTTCAGCCTCTCCCAATTACAATGGAAAAATAAAGCATAAGAAAAAATGTCTCCAGCAGAAATTTATTTTAAACTAGGGAAGAAGGGGTGCCCAATTAGGAAAAGGGCATGAAATCCTCCTTAAGAAAGGAAACTGAATTGCTGGAATCGGGGGCATGGGCGGTCGCCCATCATGCCCTGGGCGGTCGCCCATGTAAACAGCCTCTGGCATCTTCGATCATCAACACACTTGGGCGGTCGCCCACCTGGTCCTTGGGCGGTCGCCCATGTAGACAGAGACTTCAACAATTTGATACTTCAGCTTGGGCGGTCGCCCAAATGGTCCTGGGCGGTCGCCCATGTAGACAGCGGTTTTGACCTTCAGCATTAATCACACATGGGCGGTCGCCCACCTTGCCTTGAGCGGTCGCCCATCACAACAGTGATTCCTCCAGTTTTCTTGACCAATTTGCTTCAACTTTGCTAACTTCCTGAACTATCAAAACACTAAAATATACATTAAATTCTCAAGGATTCGAACAGAAAATAAGCTTAGGAACATATCTTTTGGATGGGTAAAACCACATCCATCAAATACCCCCAAACTTACCTTTTGCTCGTCCCCGAGTAAAACAAAATTAAACAAGAACAAAAGTACCCTAATAAATAAAAACAATCAGCAGAAAAATCTCTTTGACATGTTCTCATTACATACAAGGTTGTCGGCCAAGCAAGTCTCAGATTCTTACATAAAATGTGCTAAACAAGTGCCAATAAGAATATGCAATTACAATTACATTAATGCATCTAACCCACAATTTTCCACCTCGGCCTGAATGATGAATGAATTATGGGAGATCATGATCAACAAGTTAAGATTGTTTATGGGTTCACTAACACATGCTCTACATTACAAATAACAATACAGTTACATACACAAGGATACTCATACGCATGATTACACACTTGTCAACCCGATTACTCAATATTGAACAAAAATATGGCTCAAAGTTAAGTCCACACAAATGTGGGGCTAGGCTCTCGGGTACAAACGAAGGAATGGACATACGAATACAAGAATGTGAAACTAAAAGCTCTCCATTGCATATAACACATTCCGGAATTTCAGCTTTTCCGCTCACCTTTGTTTCCCCAATGCTTCAACCCCCAAACTAGAACTTTGTTCATATTTTATACACTTGGGGTTGAAAGCATTCCCTCTCTCAAACTAGGTCACTTATCAAACATATTTCACAGAATTGGGGGCCAACTTTTTCTTTTCAGATTTTTTTTTTTTTATAGCCCCCTTTTATACAATACAAATCATATTTCCAACTTTTGACCTTCCTCACTCATTCCCGTAATTTCCCCATGTAACCCCCAAACTGATCATTTCTAATTCCACATTCTTGAAAAGGTGGGATAGACCTATTCTAGGTGTCAAGGGTTAGGGATTAGGCATCAAATGAAGGCGAATGGTGGTCTAGATTTCCACTCTTTCTAAACAGGCTCAAAAGGGATCAAGTGACAATTTATATACAGTGACGAGAAAGTCGAAGGCTCACAAGAGGGTTGTCAAAGAAAGATAAGCCATAAATACCAAGTAATCTATTGATTTGTTATTGACAAGCATGCAATCATGTTCTAGGACCCCCGAAAATGTCAAAGTGAACCCATAAAAGACACCTAAATTAAAGACCATGATCAAGAAATATAATGGAAGTGAATGGTGGTGCAATTGTGTTTTACATGAATTAATGCAATTCTAATAAACAAATTCAAATTGGCACAAACATAGCAAAACTCAATCAAAATCCCTCATATCATCACGGACGTTGGCCAACTTCCAAACATATAATGAGAACAATTTTTTTTTTATTTATTTATTTATTTATTTTTTTAAATTTTCTAATTTTTTTTTGGAGGGTGACACTAATTACACTCCCCTATAAACCCACAAACTCGAGGAGATATCTACCCCCAAACTCAAAACATGCTATGTCCTCATAGCAAAGAGAACAACAACATGCCTTGGGTTCAAAGGAGAAAAGACACAACAAAGCAATTAAATAAAGCAATAAAAATATACCTACTTGGGTTGCCTCCCAATTAGCGCCTTTGGTTAAGGTCGTTAGCCCGACCATTGCTCCCAACTAAATGGGATTTGATGTGACCACATTCCCTTTGGCCTTGGCTTTCCTTCCCTTGGCCCACTTTGCACATTCTCGGGCACAAATGCCCACCACTTTCCACAACAATTCACTCTTTTCTACAAACTCGGATGAAGCCCAAGAGATTTTTCTAACCTTTTTCTTGCTCTTTTTCTTTTTCTTCAATTTCTTTTTCTTGGGAGTCTCTCCCCCAAACTCCGTTGGTGCCTTATTTTTATCACAATCAAGCACCTCTTTCTCCTCCACCAAATCGCAAGCATCCTGAACATGCATCTTAACATACAAAGCATCAGAAGTATCAATAGAACAACATTCTTCCATTTTATCAATATTGGTAGACTTAAGCGGAAAGAAAGATTTTAATGGGGACACCGACCCCTTTGGGATCGGTCTAGGGGTGATACGGGCCATCACAAGAACCAAGATTGTCGGCCTTATTTTTCACGGCACACAAGTGGGAACCCGTACTATCCCTAGAATTCTCACCGTCATTTGACAAAGCTTCACGATTATCAACATATGAACACTCCTCACTATCATCACTAGGATATTTCATGGCATCAAACACAGAAATTTCAATTTTCTCACCCGCCACTGTCATAGACAGTTTGCCATTTCTCACATTAATAATGGTGTTGGTCGTCGCCATGAAAGGTCTCCCAAGTAATATGGGTGAATCGCGGCAACTTCCTTCACCTTTTCGCATTTCAAGCACCACAAAATCAACAGGCACAATGATTGAATTTACCTGAACTAAAACATCCTCCACAATGCCCACAGGTCTTTTAATGGACCGATCCGCCAGTTGTAGGGCCATTGTGGTGGGTTTTAATTCGGGTAAACCCAACTCCTCGTACAAATAATATGGCAACAAATTAATGCTGGCTCCAAGATCCAACATAGCTTTTACCCTCTTTGATCCCCCCATAGTAATAGAAATCAGAAAACTTCCGGGGTCTTTCAATTTGGGTGGAAGACTATGTTGTACCACTGCGCTAGCATTTTCACTCATCACTACTCTATCATCTGTCCCATACCTATGTTTCTTGGAATTTAATTCTTTGAAAAATTTGAAATAAGCAGGAATGTTTTTGATCACATTGAGTAAAGGGATATTGATGTTCACCTTAGAAAACAAGTTCATCAACTCCGACATTTGCTTATCCAATTTATGTTTTAAAAATATTCCGGGAAACGGTACAGGAGGTACATATGGCATGGGGGGTGGAGAATCAACTTTAGAATTTTCCCCCATATCACATGTACTCTTATCACAACCAACATCATCATTATCCACATTAGCATTCTTATCTATAACAGGAGGGGGGAAAGAAGATGAAGGAGCAAGTACCTCTCTACCTACCTGTTTGCCATTTCTCAGAGTGATAATGGCCTTTGCTTGATGTGGTTGGCTCGGAAAGGTCCCAGACTTATGACCTTGTAGGGCGGTTGCTAATTGCCCAATTTGAGTCTCCAGCTTCTGAAGGGCAGCTTCATGATTCTTGGAAGCTTGTTGACTTTCCGCCCTCAATTGATTATTTTCAGCTTGCAGTTTCTCCATGGCCACTTCCCACGGTTCCCTTTTTTGCTCATACTGTCCCGGTGGAGCTTGAGGATGGAGAGGCTTATTTTGTTCTTGATTGCCTCCCCATGAAAAATTTGGGTGTTGCCTCCACCCCGGGTTGTATGTGTTCGAAAAAGGATTATTGTTTTGAGGAAACCGCTGGCCAAATCCTTGCATTGCATGTGCCTGTTCAGGGTTAAACAGCAAACCACTTTGACACACGTTAGTAGCATGAGTGTTAGGACCACAATTAGCACAAAAATCATTTACAACATGAGCAGTAGAAGGCACAGAAGAAGAAGAAGCATTTTGCAAAGCTAAATTATCAAATCTTTGGTTCAGTAATGCAAACTGCTTAGCCAACTCGTTGTTCAACCCTACCTCATGCACTCCCCTTGTTACCCCCCTAGATCCCTTCTGTTGAGAATTAGCACTCAACATCTCAAACAGTTCTTGGCATTGTTGGACAGTCTTACTTCCCAAACTACCTCCTGCTGCATTATCAACCATTGATTGGTATTCAGGGGATAAAGCCCCATAAAATGTTTGATGCAGCATAGAAGCAGGAAAATTATGGTGCGGGCATTGAATTTGTAACATCCTAAATCTATCCCATGCCTCGTGGAAGGCTTCCCCCGGTTCCTGTGCAAATCCCATAATTTTCACCCTAAAATTTGTTAATGCATCATAAGGGTAAAACTTAGTAAGAAAAGCATCATGTAAAGCATCCCAAGTAGTGATGCTACGGGGAGGGAGTAACAAAAGCCAAGTTTTGGCTTTGTCTTTCAATGCATATGGGAAGCACTTCAGTCTCAAGTGCTCCGAGGTAACACCCTCTTTTGTAGGGACCCCACTCAAGGTAGACATAAATTCTCTCAAAAACGCTAACGCATCCTCAGGCAAGGCCATAAAAATTAGGAATCATGTTAAAATATTGGCCTTTGATTTCATAGGATAGTCTTTGCATCGGGCAACACTATGCACGACACCGATGTGTCGACTCTTGGCCTAGCAAACGCATTCATGACTTGGTCCGCCATTTCAAAATTAAAATTTTCTTCTCCCTCGGTGGAAGAAGTCTCTAGGTCACTTTCGAGGGGATTGCCCTCTGTTAAGTATAAATCTCGTAAATACTGACCCAACCTATTAATGTCGTCGTTCAATGGTTCCAGATTAGGATTCAAAGAACGCCGACCAAGCATGCACCGATTAAAAAAACTTGTTAAAAATCTCAACAAGTCCCCGGCAACGGCGCCAAAAACTTGATGGACAAAAATCCACTGTGTAATAAATTACCGAGCAAGTGTACTCGCTACCGGTGTAGCAATATGCACGAGCAGGGGTCGAACCACAGAGACTCGTTGGTTTTAACAAGTTAATTTAATTAGTGAAAAGTAACCAAAAAGGGGGGGTTTTGTTTGTTTGATTTAAATTAAAAACTTAATTAAATAAAATACTAAAAAGAAAAGTAATCAAGCAATCAAGCAACAAGAGACAAGGATTAAAATCAGATTAAAAGGAATTCATGGATTGGAGTTTCACAGTACCAAGGATTTATGCTATTTTTAAGAATAAAATGGTCAATTATTTCCTAGGGTTCAATCACAATAATAAGGGTTGGGACGGTTTGGTGTGCGATTTGCAACCCTTCTATTCCTGTTTATTAATCTTTCAATTACGTCGAATTAATAAACAAAGAATTCAATAAGAACAAAAGATAAAAAGAACCTAAACCTTCTTGACTCAGTTACGATGCCAATTAGATTTAATTATCAAAGTTTAGTCGGTGTTAATCAACCAAGTTACTGCGTAAATCAACACTCACACAATTCACAAGTGACAATTGATTAGATTGACAACTCAGGAATTGAAAGAAAACCACTTTGATAAACAAGGAGAAATTAAATTGACCAAATAATGTTATAGCATAAAACCCTAATATTGCTTACATCCAATCCATGAAATAAAAGACTTAGCTACTCATGTTCATCTTAAAATACAAAAAGAGATGAATGAATCAAAATACATAAAACCTGGTAGACGAAAAATCCTTTGAATCCTTGAGCCTCTCCCAATTACAATGGAAAAATAAAGCATAAGAAAAAATGTCTCCAGCAGAAATCTATTTTAAACTAGGGAAGAAGGGGTGCCAAATTAGGAAAAGGGCATGAAATCCTCCTTAAGAAAGGAAACTGAATTGCTGGAATCGGGGGCATGGGCGGTCGCCCATCATGCCCTGGGCGGTCGCCCATGTAAACAGCCTCTGGCATCTTCGATCATCAACACACTTGGGCGGTCGCCCACCTGGTCCTTGGGCGGTCGCCCATGTAGACAGAGACTTCAACAATTTGATACTTCAGCTTGGGCGGTCGCCCAAATGGTCCTGGGCGGTCGCCCATGTAGACAGCGGTTTTGACCTTCAGCATTAATCACACATGGGCGGTCGCCCACCTTGCCTTGGGCGGTCGCCCATCACAACAGTGATTCCTCCAGTTTTCTTGACCAATTTGCTTCAACTTTGCTAACTTCCTGAACTATCAAAACACTAAAATATACATTAAATTCTCAAGGATTCGAACAGAAAATAAGCTTAGGAACATATCTTTTGGATGGGTAAAACCACATCCATCAGGTTGGAGTCCACCACTACAACGGAAGTAAGTTAATTTGATGAGCCTAATTAGTTCCGTGTGATTGTTATTTTTGGTTATCAATGGTTTTGGCTGTAATGATTGTGTTGTCTATTCTTTCATTTTTGTATTGAATGTGGGCTTTGACTAATTTTATCAAAATTAGTGCATCAGCTTTAATAAGAACACCAATTCTTGCGTATTTTGTAGTTCTAATAAAACATACTAAAACCATACAATCAGCAAGAAAATTGCCGAAGAGGACAACAAACAGCATATATCATAAAACACTAAACGGTTCCCCTTTTAAGGGAATCATGTATAAATGGAGCTCCCCATGGATATAATTCTCCAATTAGCAATTCAAAGTATAAAACAGCCTCAAGTGAGACCTTTAGCGTGTAATGGAAGATCAAAAAATCTCTACTTTACTGGCAAAATCAAAAGTTAAAAAATGGAAATAAAACAGCAAGCGGCCAGAAAGAAACAAACCATCACACAAGCACAAAATAAAATAAAATTGCAGTTACAAACAAGCACCATTCAATATCAAATGTAACACACACAAAATAACAGATATCAAAAATCTAATTTCAAGCCATTAGCCAAGTAGCCAATTGTGTGTCGTCAAGGAACAATTTAAAATTTTCAAACCAAGCATAAAATCAAAATTACGCTACCAGCATGCAACAATCAACAGCAAAACAAACATATAAATCAAAAAATCAAACCTCAATTAACTCAAATTCAGTCACCAAATTACATGTCGTCTAATTTCAAAATTCACAACCAAATCACAACCAAATTCACTCTTCATCAGGACCAAAGACAAGATTTCAGATACTTAGCTTAAATTTCTTGAAATCGATTAAAAAACAAGATCTAGAAATCGATTAAGAGGGGGAATCGAAATACCTGGTTGAGTACAGAGAAGAGAGAGAAACACGGTGGAAGGAGGCGGACGCTAGGACGGAGACGACGGCGTGAGAGCTCGAGACGGACGGTGGAGAGGTGGACGGACGGAGACGGCGGCAGCAGCTCGAATGGAGACGGTGAAGAGGTGGACGGACGGCGGCGTTCTAGGTCGCAGAGAGATAGCGGGAAGAGAGAGAAAGCGGGAAGAGAGAGAGAGGGAAATATGGCGTAATTGATTTCAGAAAGATAAAACCAGTATTTATAATTTCCCCCAGCAACGGAATATTCCGCCGCTAAATATTAATTATAGCGGCGGAAATTAAATTTCGACGCTATAATTAATATTTAGCGGCGAAATATTCCGTCGCTGATAAATCCGACGCTAACCGATACGTACGTTCACATGGATCGATGACGTGGCACGCTCACCGACGGAAATTTCCGCCGCTGATTTTAAACTCAGCGACGGAAATTTCCGACGCTATTATTAATAAATATAATTGTTTTTATTATATTTTTGAAAAAATAAATAAATCATAAATATTTATTAATTTTAATTTAATAAATATCATTATTTTTATTTATATAAAACATGAAAGTTATTTTAAATTACTCTCAAAAAAATAAATATGAGTCAATAAATATTATTTTTGAAAAAATAAATAAATCATAAATATTTATTAATTTTAATTTGATAAATATCATTATTTTTATTTATATAAAACATGAAAGTTATTTTAAATTACTCTCAAAAAAATAAATATGAGTCAATAAATATACTATACCCTATACACTATACACTATACCCGATACCCTATACCCTATACACTATACCATATACTCTATACCCTATACAATATACCCTATATACTATACCCTATACACTATACACTATACACTATACCCTACGCCCTATACCCTATACCCTATATACCCTATACACTATATACTATACACTATACACTATACACTATACCCTATGCCCTATACCCTATACACTATACCCTATACACTATACCCTATACCCTATACCCTATACACTCTACCCTATACCCTATACCCTATACACTATACCCTATACCCTATACCCTATACCCTATACCCTATACCCTATACCCTATACACTATACCCTATACCCCTATACCCTATACCCTATACCATATACCCATACACTATATCACATACCCTATACACTATACCTCTATACATTATACACTATACCCTATACTTATACCTATACATTCCCTATACTTATACCACTATACCTATACCCTATACCCTATACCCTATAAATGTTATACACTATTCCCTATACACTATACATTATACACTATACACTATACACTATACCCACACCCTATACCCTATACCACTACACCCATACACATACCACTATACCCTATACCACTATACCCTATACATTTATACACTATACCTTTATCTATACACTATACACTATATCTTATACCACTATACCCTATACTCTATATCTGTTTATCTGTTATACTACTATACCCTATACACTATAAATTTATACATCTATGCACTATACTATACCACTATACCACTATACACTATATACTATACACTATACACTGTTATACCACATACCACATACATTATAATTGCCCTATACCCTATACCCTATACTATCTGTTTATACACTATACACTATACACTATACACTATACACTATAATTCCACTACCCTATACCCTACACTATACCGCTATACTTATACCCTATACCCATACACTATACCTATACCTATACCCTATACTTATACATACCTATACCACTATACCTATACCCTATACCATACCCTATACCATATACACTATACCACTATACCCTATACACTATACACTATACCCCATACACTATACCACTATACACTATACACTATACACTATACTCCTATATCTGTACCCTTTATACACTATACCCTATACCACATGCCACATACACTATACCACATACCACTATACTATACCTTATACCACCATACCCTATATGCCACATACCTATACATGCATACACTATGTATAGGGGTTAGGGTTTAGGGAGTTAGGGTTTAGGGTTTAGGGTTTAGGAGCTTAGGGTTTAGGGTTAGGGTTTAGGGTTAGGTTGGGGACCAGGTTTAGGGCTATAGGGGTTAGAATTTAGGGTTTAGGGTTTAGGGTTTAGGGGTTAGGATTTAGGGTTTAGGGTTTAGGGTTTAGGGTTTAGGGCTTTTTTTTTTTTCTTTAAAAAAAAAACCAGGACGACACCTGGAAAATTTATTAATGGAAATTAAAAAGAATACAAAAATGAGTGGGAATATAACCCAACTCTATCTCCAAAAAAATAAAACAATAATAATAGCCCAGAATTAAAAAACCAAAAATCTCCCCAAATCAGCCCAACAACAAAACCTAGGCCCAATTCCAGCACAAGGCAAGGGCGGCCACCCAAGACTGGCCGAGAAACAAGGGCGACCGCCCAAGAATTTTTGGCAAACGCACGGGCGTGCAATGCCAAAAGCACGGCCGTGCACATCAGAAAAAATTATCCAGCAGCTTAAAAACCATGCATCAGCTGAAACCTTCACCAAATCCAACTGAAGGCACACCATTGTTGAACATTAAACATACTAACATCAGCATTGGCAAACAGAATCATCGCATGTTCCCACCCAACCTCTGCAGATTTCCAAAACCAACCATACTTCAGCAGCAAATCAATAATCAAGTGAAGCAAAGCCATTTCAGCATCACCAAACATACTAACATCAGCATTGGCAAACAGAATCACACCTCCAAACCATGCAGCAAAGAATACATTGCAATGACCAAGAAAATGAAGATTTTCCAAAGCTTTAAAACCCAGACAAACATCCATTAAAACCCAGAAAAACAACCCCATGTTAATTTCGAACCGAGTAAATTCCCAAACCATCAAATCTCAAAGCATTTATCACATCCCTCGGCAAAACAAAAACCGTATCAAACCTCATATGTTGACGATGATCATGAGCAATCGCTGCAAGCCTATCCGCCACACAATTTGCCTAGGGTTTAGGGGTATAGGGTTTAGGATTTAGGGTTTAGGGGTTAGGGTTTAGGGTTTAGGGGTTAGGATTTAGGGTTTAGGGTTTAGGGGTTAGGGTTTAGGGGTTAGGTTTTTTTTTTAAATAGAAACAATGACCATATATATAAGAATTGCAAGGGTTCTTGAAGCTATTCCCAAATTGGTAAATTGCATACAATTTTAAATTTTTTATCCAAAATAAAACAAAAACAAGATTAGTCCAAAACTAGGAACTAACCAAATATTAGACAACACTCTGGAGATTATTGTCTCATAAGTCATAACTAAGATATCCAGAAAACAAAGACCCACATCATTACTACTGAGCACAATGCACTATCTGGCCCCCACCACCGTGCATGTCATCATCTTCATCTTCAATGTTGACATCGTGAAGGGTTGTCTCCTCGCACTCATCAAGCTCCATATCTGTCATCTGCGATGAAGGCTTAGGAGGCAGCACACCCTCTAGGGCCTTGCATTGTTCGGAAGTCAAGGAATCTGGGAAGTCGACCGAGAAGTGGATGTATAATTTGCCCCTTTCATCACCCTTTTGCTTGAACTTTGGGTGCTCTTTTTGTTGTAGTACAAAGACTATGTCTCCAGTAAGAGTGTCAGGAGCTTCATCGGCTTTTCCTGGGAATGTAATTTTCTGTCCATTTTGCATACCCTTCTCCACAACCACTTCCAAGACCTTCTTCTCCTGTACAACCTTTTTGCCCTTGCATTGTGGGCAGCGGTCCTTGTCATTGATAGTTTCTCCAAAAGACCCTTACATTGCGGGGTTAGGGTTTAGGGGTTAGGGTTTATAAGGGTTTAGGGTTTAGGTTTAGGGGTTAGTGGGTTAGGGTTAGGATTAATTAGTGTATAGTGTATAGTGTATAGTGTATAGATGTGGCATAGGTATAGTGGTATAAGTATAATAGGTATGGGAATATGTATAACAGATAGTGTATAGTGTATAGTGTATAATGTATAGGGTATAGGGTATAGTGTATAGTATAGGGTATAGTAGTATATATATATGTGGTATAGTGTATGTGGCATAGGTATAGTGTATAGTGGTATAGGTATAGTGTATAACAGATAGTGGTATAGGGTATAGTATAGTGTATAGGGTATAAGTATAGCATGTGGTATAGTGTATAGTGGTATGTGGGTATAGTGTATAGGCATGTATAGGGCATAGTGTATTATAGTGTATGTGTATATAGTATAGGGCATAGTGGTATAGGGTATAGTATAGGTATAGGGTATAAGTATAGGGTATAGGGTATAGGGTATAGGGTATAGTGTATAGGGTATAGTATAGGGTATAGGGTATAGTGGTATAGGTATAGATAGGGTATGTGGCATGTATAGGTATATAGGTATAGGGTATAGGGTATAGGTATGCATAGGGTATAGTGGTATAGTGGTATATGTGGTATAGAGGTATAGGTATAGTGGTATAGGGTATAGTGATAATAGGCATGTGGCATGTATATAGTATAGTGGTATAGTAGGTATAGTGTATAGGGTATAAAGATATAGTGGTATAGGGTATATAGGTATAGATGGTATAGGTATAGTGTATAGGGTATGTATGGTATAAGGTATAGGGTATATGGTATAGTGTATAGGGTATATGGTATAGTGTATAGTATATGGTATAGTGTATAGGGTATAGTGGTATAGTATAGGGTATAGGGTATAGTGTATAGGGTATGGGGTATAGTGTATAGGGTATAGTGTATAGGGTATAGTGTATAGTGTATAGTGTATGGTGTATAGGGTATAGGGTATAGGGTATATGGTATAGGGTATAGGGTATATGGTATAGGGATATAGGGTATAGTGTATAGGGTATATGGTATAGGGTATAGGGTATAGGGTATATGGTATAGGGTATAAGGTATAGGGTATAGGGTATAGGGTATAGTGTATAGGGTATAGGGTATAGGGTATAGTGTATAGGGTATAGGGTATAGGATATATGGTATAGGGTATATGGTATAGTGTATAGGGTATAAGGTATAGGATATAGTGTATAGGGTATAGGGACATAGGGTATAGTATATAGGGTATAGGGTATAGGGTATAATGTATAGGGTATAGTGTATAGGGTATAGGGTATAGGGTATAGGGTATAGGGATATAGGGTATAGGATATAGGGTATATAGGGTAGTGTATAGAGTATAGTGTATAGGGTATAGGGTATAGGGTATAGGGTATAGGGTATATGGTATAGTGTATAGGGTATAGGGTATAGTGTATTTATTGAATCATATTTATTTTTTTAGTGTAATTTAAAATAATTTTCATGTTTTAAATAATTATAAAGAATGATATTTATTAAATTAAAATTAATAAATATTTATGTGGTATTTATTTTTTCAAAAATAATATTTATTGACTCATATTTATTTTTTTGAGAGTGTATAGGGTATAGGGTATTTATTGACTCATATTTATTTTTTTAGTGTAATTTAAAATAATTTTCATGTTTTAAATAATTATAAAGAATGATATTTATTAAATTAAAATTAATAAATATTTATGTGGTATTTATTTTTTCAAAAATAATATTTATTGACTCATATTTATTTTTTTGAGAGTAATTTAAAATAACTTTCATATTTTACATAAATAAAAATAATGATATTTATTAAATTAAAATTAATAAATATTTATGATTTATTTATTTTTTCAAAAATATCAAAAATATTTATGATACTTTAATGTTTTTAGTTTGTTATTTTGTTAATTAGTTCTAAAAATAAACAAAAATTACATTTTAATATAAGAACGGAATATTTTCGTCATTTAAAAATAAAAAATATTAAATTATCAGCGGCGGAAATATTTCGTTGGTGTTTAATTAAAAAAACATTTAATTTCACCATCGGAATATTTCCGACGCCGATAAATTAAAAAAATAATTATTCAAATAACGGAAATATTCCGTCGGTGTAATATTTCAAAAAAAAAAATATTTTAATTTCACCGTCGGAATATTTCCGACTCTGATAAATAAAAAAATAAAGAAATGATATATTTTCACCGGCGGAATAATTCCGTCGCTGATAAAGATTTAGCGGCGGAATATTCCGTCGGTAAATCAACCGCGAAAATAGTGGCGGTAATTAAACGAATATTCGAGGAATATTCGTTTTAGCGGCGGAATTAAATTTCGTCGCTAAATTTGACGCCAAAATAATTCCGACGCTAAAGCTTATATTCCGCCGCTATTTAGTGACGGAATGAATCCGTCGCTGAAAATTCCGTCGCTAAACCACCTGTTTCTGGTAGTGTATGTTAGGCATGGTGAGTTTTGGGCTAGGTAGCTAAGGAGGTTGAGTGAGAGAGTGACAAATATAGGTTGCTTTGAAGGAAGGGGGAAGGGAAGGAAAGAGGGGAAGAAGAGGGATGTATTTTTGAAATTACACATTTTATGTGTGTACTTACAAATTTTACTGGTGGAAATAGCAACTCTCTTTAAATAGAACTTATTTATGTCACTCAGATACTTTCATCTTCAATATGATGATCCACTTTTAACAAATATTAATATTGATGATGCAAGAAATGATCCGGATTAGATTTAGTCCAGCAATAGGTTGTAATCCAGATACTAGGACCTAAAAAACCAAGAATAAACGACTAGCCGGAATTATCTCCGGCTAATATCCTCCGGCGTGATGATGAGATGTCGAGTTATTTGATAATGTAAACTTTATGGAAATGACGTAATCTTAAAATAGCCAAGATGACATTACCTTTTTATGTTGGATGTTGTCTGTTATATATAGTGGTGTTATGGGATGTTTGGGAATCCCTTAGATCACGGAGCCAATGGAGGTGTAACAGCCTCCGCATTTGTAGGAGACGGTTACGAATACGACGTAGATAGGCACACATGTTGTTTAGTCGAGGTGAGTACTCAAGGTCGACCTAAATTCGTGCCCGAGTTGGGCAGAGATTGTTCAAGTAGGAGATCGTATGTCGGACAAAGCTAGTTCGGGACCAATGAAGGTCGGACAATAAGCTTAGTCGATTGATCTATGCTGGTGGGCCGATAGGATTGTGGCCGCTTAGTGGGCCCATTTTATTTGACGTACCCCTGAAATGTTGTGAACCTTGGGCCTTGTGTATTGGGCTTTGCCCTTTACTTTTATTCCATTCAGTGACCCCCCAACTTTCTAAGCTGACTTTGTCGATCAGGAAGTTATAGAAAAATTAGTGATGACTTACGTAGTGCGTTAGTGGAGGGTCGACTGGGTAGAAGTAGGTCGCTCTCGACGATTGACTTTTGGCGGTTGGATATATACTGTTTAATGCGCCGTAATTTCCGTCTTAATGGGACAGTAATAGCGATTGGACAACTGCATTGGGAATAGGCATTGAGCTTTTATTTTGACATTCGAACGGTTATGTCTCCCAACTTTTCAAATTCAGGTAAGGAAAAGGAGTAGTATATATGGAAGGATTTTATTCCTTTTCAAACTTTACCATATTCAAGCATTCAAATACCCAGCAATAGCAAAAGCAAAGAGTTCGGTTTTTCAATGCAATCAAGCTTCCCGTTTCGTTGTTGAGTTCCACCTTCCCAAAATCAACAAGGTACCCTTCGATTTCTCCGCTTTAGGTTTAATTTTGAACTTCCCTTGTTATTCCGCCATGGCCAAGACCTTCGAGTTCGAGCTAGGGGTTAGGTATGGTTATAACTGTGTTAACCTTAGGATTTATAAAAGATTGGATGGCCCATGGAGAGAGTTGACCAGAGAGGAGTGTATCACTATCTTGCATAGGTGGAGTCTATTCTATGGTGAGATAGGGTTTCCCGCAGGTGAGAGCATGGGGGACTTGGAGGCGGATGATCCACGGAATATATGTTTCCGTCTCTTCAACAAATTGATAGACCATCTTATCATCTTCTACATAAAGTCCAACAAAACCCCATTTCCTAGAGAGAGACTAGCATTCCCATGGGAATCTAGGTCGTCCTTAGATAGCTCGGACTCATCCTCTACTAGGTCTGATTCTCCTGTTTATGTGTCTTCTGTAAATATGGCTGTTCAACAATCTCCAAATTTTGCCTCGTCGAGCTCCTCCTCCGGCAATATTTTGATCGACCGTGGTGCCAGGTCGGAATGAAAGAAGATATGTGGCCCCCAGGCCAGCTATAGGGAAGAAGAACGCTGACGAAAGAAGAACGTTGACTCCCGTATCAAAATTCTTCATGACTTCTTTGAGGTGCCTATAAATGATTTCCACTTGAATCATTTTACTGAGAGGCAAAGGAAGGCTCAATCTTGGATACATTGGGGCTTGAGCAGCACCAGGGTAGCTTTCTATTATGGCCAATTTGAGGTCGGCCTGCGCCTACCCCTTGATCCTTTCATCTGTGAATTCTTGGAGTGTTTGGACGTTGTTCCCATGCAATTAGGTGCCAACACGATTAGGGTGTTAGTGTGCTTTGCTATGGTGAGTAGATTCGTGGGGTATGAGCCGTGTATGCACGTTTTTCAGAGGTTTTAAAGATAGTTATGAACTAGAAAACCTTTGAAATTAACACCCCAACTGTGGGAACCCCAACCCGGAACCTTAGCTCGTGCCCCGAGCGGGAGGTTCCCCTCACTAAAATAAAGCACCTAAATTTTAAAACTTTTGTTTAACTTTGAAAGATAAAACAAACTTTCACATTTCAATCATAAAACCAACTCAAAACATCTCCACTTGGAGGAAAGTTATAAAACAAACTTTCAAAAGATAACAACCTGTTTAGTTACAAAATGAACACAAATGTAAAGGTTTACAAAACTAGTTCAATATACAAGTTGTTCCCCAAAAGAGTAATGTTCACAAGCAACTCCCAACCAACTAACTCTAACATACCCTGACAATCCCAAAAGAACAATGTCCAAACTCATTCCCGTCCTCACTGGGTTGGTCCACCTGT
This sequence comes from Adenophora triphylla var. japonica, assembly GCA_022495995.1. Taxonomy (NCBI): domain Eukaryota; kingdom Viridiplantae; phylum Streptophyta; class Magnoliopsida; order Asterales; family Campanulaceae; genus Adenophora; species Adenophora triphylla. Next base: position 64,447 of record JAFEMH010006448.1, read on the forward strand.
CTCAACGCGATCTAAAACAGTAAAGGGAGAAGGGGTGAGAATAAATATCAATAAGCTATTATGATGCAACAAGATGCCATATAAGATGCAGCACATAACAAGGTTGCTCACAGCACATTGTTAAAGCGGTAAAACATTACGTTACCTTAGTTTACCTTTCCCGTCTGAATAATATGTCGTACAATGTGGGAGTAAAACTCCACTCTTTTGTGAAATTCTTAAGCATATTCACATCTTATAAGACTCGTTTTTCAGAGAACCGTATAAGATACTAGCTATCTGTAAAGGCTTTTGGCTCAGTACAGAAGCTATCACCCCAATCTGTGGCCACAGAAGTGGAAAGTCACATGTATAATGTAATTCGATCACCTTATAGAACAATTTCCATAATTGATCGTATTCCATTATACCCCTAAACATCAGCTGATTGAAACACATTCAAGCACATGATAGATACTTGAAAATAAATCCACACTTGGGATATCAATGCAACAACATGGTATTAGTACTCATGTTCAAACCAATAAAATAGTACAACATATATTTCATACACTATTTAAATAACAAACCGTGAATATGTAACCAAGTATAGGCACAATGTATCACAAGAAAGCCCTACATATTCACTATACAACATTGAGTACCCTTTATAAAGGTTCAAGATTGAATTACCAAGTTTTGAACAACTTTGGTTAAGTTTCCATCATGCCTTTCAACCATATTCAATACAATATTTAAACATCTTACTCATATCCTTTTTGACAAGTTAAGACATCATTGTATAGCTCATATGTAGTACTAGGATTAGAGTCAAAGAGGGGTTAAAGATATACTAGGTAGTTAGGCTTGAATTGGCTTGAAAACTGATTCAGCGGAAATAGGGCAGGGCACGACTCGTCCCTCAGGGCACGACTCGTCCCCCCTTAACATACAGCCTGATACAGTCGTCCACCCCAAGGCACGACTTGTCACGACTGCATGGCACGACTCGTGACATAGGGCACGAGTCGTTCCCTTCATTGAAAATCAGCACAGCAGCTGAAACATCAGCAAGACCCAAACCAAATTTTCATATACTCCAATCCTTTGTTTCTTAAGCCACAAAACAGAATCTAAACCTCACTACCACTCTTACCAAACCATTTCCATACTCATTCCAACATAAGTAAAATGTACCAAAGCCATTCCCAACCAAATTAAAGGGTTCCAAAAAGCCATTGTAAGTACGCCAATCCAATTCGCAACCTTTTCGATGCATTTTAACATAATAAAACTGCATTAAGGGGCGTTTTGGTAAATTCCCGGCCTATCCCGAGACTTCCGGAAACGTTCCATGAGTTTCCCGCGAAGGAAGTACCTTTTGGTACATCATTCATGCCAAAGGACCCCTTGGGAATAAAACCTGTTGGACCTTTTGGGTATTTTCCCGGAATGTTCCGACCGGTTTTTGGCGCCAAAAGCGGTTGAGCCACCTTGTGTCACGCGACAGCTTGAGGCATGGAAAGTGGACGCGTAAGGTCGTGCGACATACTAAGGCAGCCAACTGCAGCCTATAAATAAGACCCTCCCCCTCATTGAGATGGATCCCAATTTCTAGCCTACTGTTACTCTGCCAAAATAGCATTGTGACGAACATCCCAAACACCAAACCTCTCTCTCTCCTACCTTTCCAACCCCCTAATCCCTCTCATCCAAACCCAATTCTCTACCCACACCAATTGGAACCCTTGGATCAGAGCTGTGAGATCTACAACGAAGAATTGAAGGATTCTATATCTGACTAGATATAGAATTCGTGGAATCAACAAGGGTAACAATTCCCTAACCCTCTCTCTCTCTCTCATTTAATTCCTTGCAAATTTTATAATTCTATTTTGTTTGGATTCAGTAATCAGATCCTAGCTATCTGAATTACTGAATCCCAATCGCAATCTCTCTGTTTAACTTGCATATATTGTGTAATTGAGCTCATATTGATTGATTTGGTTGAATTTGGTGTTTGAGCCCCCAAGGGGGTGTGGATCTACCCATATCCACACTCCCTGGGTCGATTTGATGTTGTTTATGTTTTTCATTCATAATTCAGCTTGTTAATTAGATCTGTATAGCTTCATTAATTTACGAGTTCATATTGTAAGGTTTCTGCCGAAGGCTCATATGTGTCACGCGACACCTTCGTCCCCAAGTGATCCTGTGTCACGCGACACATGTGGTCACTGGTACGATGTGTCATGCGACACACATGACCCATCTGCAGTGACTCTTTTCCTTTGTAATCTGTTCTAGTTTGTTTGTATCAGGGATGTGGCCTCCCTAAATAATGGGCTCACAATATGTAATTTCTCGTTTCATAATTAATAAGATGCATTTTATCACATTTCGTTTATTATCGATATTTGCACACACTTTGGATTTACTTGGATGTGTTTGATTGAAAGACTCGTCTATGGACGAGGCGTGTTGGGTGAACTCTCGGTTCTTCCCAACACGTAACCTAACCCCCGAACTCATGTTTTCTCTCTAAAACAAAGGTTTTCAATGTTTCCTCTTAAAACGGCGTGGCGACTCCTTTTCATTTTCTATTTTTCGGGCGAGCGCACATTCAGCCATGCACCTATATGCCTCAATCATTCTAACATAAAACAACAATTTACTACTATATTTTCACCCTAACAACAATACCATAACCAAATCTTACTTCAATTCATTCAATTATATTTCTAACTCAAAGGAAAATATTCCAAAATGCCAAAAACAATTTATACAACAACAATATCCAATTTAACATTGAATGAGCAAGAATTTGAAGGAAATCATAATAACTTACCAAAATAAGAAAAAATAAGAAAAACTTCAATCAGCTAGAAATGCTCCACTCGGCTTCCCGAATGTTTAGACGCTGACGGATCAAGAAACGGACAAAGATTGAATTTATGAGGAATTGTTGAATAAAGGAAGAACCCTAGGTAATTCTTTTCCCTTGGAACAGAGGAACAATAGTTTGCTGATGTTTAAAAGTTATGAAGCTTCTCATGTATTAAACTAAGGATATACATTAACCCAAGTTACAATTTAGCTCCTCCAATGCTTGAATCACTACAACTAACTACCTTAACTTCCAACCTTGATACTTAAGCACCTCAATGAACTTTATACATTTATTTACTAAATTTCAACAATTCATAATTCAACTACAAAATTCCTATTTATTCCATTTAGACATTAAATAATTAAAATTAATTTATTAACATCCTAAAATATCAAGTAAGTTATCAAAGTATCAAAACGAACACATAAAACTAACAAATAGCATGAAATGCATAAATGAGATGCCACGCACCCCACCCCCCACGTGCTCAACATGTGCTTAAAATGGTGCCTAGATTTAGGGTCGTGACACTCACTCCCTCTTAAAGAAAATTCGCCCCAAATTTTAAATTTACTTACTTGCTAGCTCAAACAACCAAGGGTACTTCTCACGCATTTTGGACTCCAACTCCCAAGTAGCTTCTTCAATTGTATGGTTCTTCCATAGGATTTTCACTACCGAAATACTCTTGGTTCGCAACTCTCGGACTTGTGATTCTAAAACTCTCAATGGCTCTTCCACATAAGTCATATCCGCCTGAATATCCTCAGGAGGAGAACTCAAGACATGAGAAGGATCATAACAATATTTCGCAACATAGATACATGGAACACATCATGGAGAGACGAAAGAGATGGAGGCAAAGCCAATCTATAAGCTAACTCACCAACCTTCTCTAAAACTTCAAACGGACCAATGAACCTCGGTGCCAACTTACCCTTGTTACCAAACCTCTTAATCCCAGTCTGCGGAGAAATTTTCAAAAACACAAAGTCACCAACTTGAAACGATAATTCCCTTCTTCTGTTGTCGGTGTAGCTTTTCTGTCGACTTTGAGCCATCTTCAATCTATCTCGGATCACCTTAATCTTTTCCGTTGAATCCCGAACCAAATTTGGCCCCCAAAGTCTCGCTTCACCAACCTCATCCCAACAAATTGGAGATCGACATTTTCTCCCATACAACGCCTCATGCGGTGCCATCTCAATGCTAGACTGATAGCTGTTATTATACGAAAACTCAACCAACGGTAAATGATCTTCCCAAGATGAATGGAAATCCATCACACACCTGTAACATGTCCTCAAGAATCTGAATAGTTCTCTCAGTCTGCCCATCTGTCTGAGGATGAAATGCCATGCTAAAACACTACAAGAAAAAGATGAATATGCGATGGCCTATTGCGATGGCCGAAAAGGCCATCGCAGTATACATGTTTAGGCGATGGCTAAGGCAATCACAAACAAAATGGTCACATTTAAGAGCGGCAGTCCAAAAAATCTTGGAAATTTTTGCGACCCAATTTGGCGGGAGAGATATTTCAATATGCGATGGCCAATAATAAATATGTGATGGACTTAGCCATCTCATAATCTATTCAATAATAAATTAATTTTCAAAATAAATAAATAAATAAAATTTAATAATAAAAATAAAAAAGCCATCGCAAACGCATAACAACGTAGGTTAAAAATAAATATTCTCTCTCCTCTCTCATTATGGTTTTCCTTCTCTCTAAAAATCAAAATCACGCCGCTTCAATCTCTCGCCTTCGTCTTCCTCCGGTGATCTCTCTCTCTCTCTCTCGCTCTCGCTCTCAAAGGTCAACTCTTCTGTAGCGTCTTCTTCTCCCTCGTTCCTCTAGGTAACGCATCTTCTTCTCCTTCATTTCTCCATTCTCTCCAAATCTATTAGGGCTTTGTTGATTTTTTTCAAATCTATTAGGGTTTGAAAAGGTAGTCGACTAGATCTGTAGCTTAGATCAGATCTTTAAGGTTATATAGGTTTTAATTTCTTCCAGTTTCAGGGCTTTTTGATCTAGCTCTCATCTTGCGATTTACAGGGGCTTTGTTGATTTCCTTGTTCATGAATGTATTTTTCTGGTGGCTAATTTAGTGAGACTTTCGACAAATTGATTGATTTGATGAATGCATTTTGTCTTATAAATGCTATGCGACTATCAAGGACTTCGTTTTTGCTACTACATAGATAATCAGTGGGCTGTGAACAAATCTTTAAGATTTCCCTTTTTTCTTCCTTGTGCTTGATACCGAAAATTACATATAGAAGTAAGTTTAGAACTTCCAAGGATTGTATGGTAACTACTTTAGTTATTCTGGTGTGTCCATATATTAGTCTCAAACCTGATACCAAGATTTAAAATTAGGGATGCCATTGATAACCAAAGGGATGTTACTGTGCAGCTCATCAATTACACAAGGGAGGTATGATTCCCAAACATTCTTAGTATCTTCAAATCCATATTCACCTAGTGTTTATGAAATACTCCTAGTAATAGCAGTAGTATTTGCGAGTCATCTACAGACACCACTCAAACAGTTAATGGTTCTCATAAGACAGAGGAGAACTGTAGTGGTAGCATCAATATGGACAATCCAGATCAACGGCAAGATGGTGATGTAGTCAGGATATTGGGCTCAAATCCGAGTTTCAAAAGAAGCTCATCAATCAATCAGAAGGACGAGCTCCAGACTGCGAGGATGAGGCAGAGATATGAGTTGAGTGATTTGCCTCCTGTCTCAAGGCCTCTTTTGGTTTTTATTAACAAGAAGAGTGGCGCTCAACGAGGGGATTCACTTAGTCTACGCATGAATATTCTTTTGAATCCTGTTCAGGTTAGATTTTTCACCAGAAAAAAAGTTACTGTATAAGCTAACTTTTTTTTTTTTAATCTTTATTTGGTTGACCACTAAAGCAGTTCATCAATCTTCACTTTTTCAATTTTCAATGCCATGCCGTCTGATGATTGATTCAAAAATTTATTGGTAGTACATAGGTAATGCCACATGGTAACTGCAATCAGGCTTAAAAGGGGCATATTTTTGGAAAGAGTGTATTCCTTTGATACCATAGACGTAGAGAGAATTTGGTTTTGGTCAATGCCATGCCTTCTGAAAGAGCTTAACATGCTCTGAGTTGGTCAACCTGGATCTTAGGCTGAGGGATACAGCCCTCCTACATGTTTGCAGTACTAGATATAATATATTGTCTACCACTCAACCTAGACAAGACAAGGGTACATTAACCACCTTTTTTTTTCATTATGAAAGAATTTTTGTATACCCCCACATCCAATATAAATTGACCCATTTGAATAGTCAAACTTCAAAAGAATGTGGCCTTATTTGCTCGTATCTTCTTGTAACATGCGCTGAACTTCTATCCTTTGTAAAAAATGGGATTGTTCTTTTGCGACTAACCAAAAAGGTATAAACCTACGAGTCCCTTAGCTAGATGCTTGCTTGTTAGACTTCTGTATGTCCCAGTTTGTAGTTGAACAACTGATTACTGAATTAGTCATGACTCGTGTGTCATCTCTTTTGCTTATACTTGTGGAATTGGATTTACCTAGCATTTTCTTAGTGGTGAAGTTCGGGTATCCTCTCACTAGTGATGAATCTATTTCTTAACTTCAGTTTCTTGCTTATTAATAGGTGTTTGAGTTGAGCTCCACTGAGGGCCCAGAAGTTGGTCTTTACTTATTTAGGAAAGTACCCCATTTCAGAGTCCTCGTGTGTGGTGGAGATGGTACTGTTGGTTGGGTATTGGATGCCATAGACGAGCAAAATTTTGTTTCTCCTCCTCCAGTAGCTATTCTTCCTGCTGGAACTGGAAATGACTTGGCTCGGGTCTTATCTTGGGGAGGTGGTTTGGGCTCAGTGGAGAGGCAGGGAGGTCTTTACACAGTGTTGCACCACATAGAACATGCTGCTGTCACTATACTTGATCGTTGGAAGGTTGCCATTTCGAACCAACAGGGAAAGCAACTTCAACTGGCAAAATTTATGAACAACTATCTTGGTATGTTCACAAGTTTCTTTTCTTCTCTTTCTCCCCCATCCACCCACTCTTTATGTTCAAAAGTAACTCCCATGATATGAGAGTTTGGTTGATTGAGCAGCATAGCCTTGCTTGCCATTTACTTTCTTGAACATTCACTAAATTACGTTTGCTTTGGTGCCCTACATGGGCTGCTTCACTTCAATGTCCATGATTGACCACATTGTGTCAAAGAAATCTTGAAAAAATTGGTGAATTTTTGTCAATAATCATATCACTGCACTATCAACAGAGTTTTGACACTTCATTTAATACTCTTTATCTTCTCATGTTTTTGGGTTGAATTTTATTTCCCTTGGGATTGGCCTACTTCAGGTCAATAATACCATCTTTAGCTACCAAAATCTTCCAAGCACTTGGTTAATTGTAGTTATGGTATTTATTTCAGATAATTTAATTAGTACTTCAATGGCTTTGTACTCTTTGATCTAATACTGTACCTCTTAATCTTTATAATGGTTGTTCTCAATAGTCACTGGCAATCAGTGCTCCAAATGTGAAGATTTTGGTTGCCTGTTCTGTATGGCTTGGTCTCTTAGGCACTTGTGGTTGGATCCCTAGAAGTGTGCGGCCTAAAGCAAGTCTCTATCAACCCATTTTGGTTTATCTGCAATTGTTTCCCACTTTCAATAGATTAAGCTTAACAGACCTTCTGTTACCATCCGATTCTTCTGATCGGGGAAATGAGCCAAAATGTGAATTGAGAGTTTTTTTCTGTCATGGTGGGTTGTTTTGTAACATAGCGGCTCCTTGATTTGGTCGGCCTTATGGAGTAGTGATCCATTATCAGTCCTGAAATTGAATCATAATTCTGATGGTGGCATCAAGTTGAAGCCTTTTCTCATCTTGGGGGTGAAGGGGTGTCCGGGCATAATTTTTAGCACTTGTTTCTTATTGTTAAATCTCTTCTCTAATTTTATATTGTAACTTATGAGACCTACAGGTTTTTTTGTGTTCACATTTCACACTGTAAAACGACCTTGAGATCGTCTTGCTGCAGGGGTCGGTTGCGATGCAAAAGTTGCTCTGGATATACACAATCTAAGGGAGGAGAATCCAGAGAAGTTCTATAACCAGGTATTTCAAATACTTGCAAAATCAATTTCAAAGAAAATTGTTGGAAACTAGTCAAAGCTATGAGGTGTGCATATTCACGCAACACCCCACCCTCCTTCATCCCCAACGCTCCCCTTCAACCCCACCCAATTAGAATTTACGTATAAGAGTTGGAGGAACATGCTTTTCACATCCACAAATGCCATTTTTGAGTGAAGTACCCCTCATGGCTTGGAAAAAGTAATTAACTTTTTATGGCTGTATGGTGTATTTCACATAAAATTGTGAGATTGTTCAAAGCGATGCTGTTGATTTATAGATGTGCTGTTTGTGGGAATGCTGGGCATTTCTTAAGAAGCTAATCAAATATAGTATAGAATAATTAAATGGTGTTCTTCTTTATGATTCTAGTACTTGATTGTGACCGGGTTGATTTTTGTCTAAGCAGTCATTTTCATTTCCTTGAGCTGAAAAAAACATCTTTATGACTGTAGTTTATGAATAAAGTTCTTTATGCAAGAGAAGGTGCAAGGAGTATCATGGATCGGACATTTGCTGATTTTCCTTGGCAAGTTCGAGTTGTAGTAGATGGCATTGAGGTGGAGGTCCCTGAGGTGTGTGTAGGCTGTCTCTAGCATGCTACGTATTTTGCTACAAACAGTTCTTCATTATGCTTTGTGGTTTTGAGTGAACATAGGATGCTGAAGGTGTTCTTGGTATTGAACTTTAATTGTAGAATTTACAGAACAACCCTGTTCAGTATTTTATGGAAGCCTGTAAACCAACTTCATGAAATCTGAAAGTTTTTGTAATTTATTGTTAACTTTATGGACGTGCTAACTTTATGTTCAACACCCTTCATTCATAACTAGTAAACTGGTGTTGCAGTGTGCATTTGGTGGAATTATGTGGAAGTGGCGAACTGTTTGCCATGAAAGCAATGGATAAGGGTATTATGCTCAACTGTAACAAGGTACTAAAGGTCATGCTCTAAACTCTTACAATTTGCTATGATTGGGTGCTTTTTATGCTAAAAAATTTCACATGATTGTTCGTTGTTAGGAATCAAATGTGGAATCATTTTGCAGTGATTGTGGTCTCACCACCTGCACTAGCAAAACTGGAACCAAGCTCCTACCCACAAAGCAGACAAATCTCTGCGTTCCCAAAAGAGAGTTTCAGAACCACTACCCCTTGAAATCAGAGAGACTAAAGAGGTAGCTCTTGAATATGGTTTCTCTTCCTAATCCATGTCTTTCTTAAAGTTAAATGGACACGAAAAGGTGGTAATGAGATTCTATTGGGCTTTGAAACTTATGATTGCTTTAGAAACGGTCTCTTCCTGGAGAAGAAGATGGTTAATTGATATTCTTCATTACCAGATACAGTATTCACCAGCAAAAGGTTCACTGAAATTATTTATTATGGTTTTATATTGCTGCTTCTGCAAGTATGCATCTTATTATGGTTTTATGGACGTGCTACTAAAATAGAAAACAAAATTGATCTTTTTAGATTTATAGTCAAGAAGGGTGCCCCTGGGTTGCAAGCTACTAAAATAGAAAACAAAATTGGTCTACGAAGTGTTCAGAATGGAGATATTCTCTTGAAGGATGTTTTTGTTCCTGATGAGGACAGGTTACCTGGTGTCAACTCTTTTCAGGATACAAGCAAAGTATGTCAATACAAGTTCTTGTGAATGATTCTTATTTTCTTTTTCGTTTGCATGCTATATATTCTTTTAGAATCAATATTGATCTTTAAGTTCACATTAACATATGTGCAGTCTTTGTTCTGAATTAAGTATTCCCACTTCCGATTGCTATCTGTCCTACACAATCTTAAAATGTAGATTGAATTAAGCCTATCATTAGATATTACTCCAAATATGACATACTAACTCTGTGCAGGGATGCCATGCGTGTATTGCTGCCCCAAAAACTCAACTTGGTTTACCAGAATTATCACTCGGGATTCTACCAGGAGCTGGAGGTGCATTGCTTATCAACTTGTTTACCATTGTTTGTAGGACTAATGTAACTTTATCCTTGTGTGTTGGTCAATGAATGTTTGAATGGTGGCTGCTTTCAGGCACACAGCGACTTCCGAGGCTTCTGGGGCTTCCAAAAGCGATTGAAATGATGCGGGTGAGATTAGTTGTGCTACACCTAGTTCCGACAGGGCATCAAATATCCCAACAAATGCATCTCTTTTCAATGACGATGATGGTAATGGCGAGACTGATGACATTATCTAGTTGATATGTTTTTAGAGAATACTCCCTCCGTCCCGCTACAAACTGCACAGTTGGTCAACTGTGCGGGTCATTGACCAATGATTTTATGAATGCCTAGATATCTCTGTGCAATTCTAAAAAAAGTTATTGATAATATTTCTATTGGTGAAGCAATAACAATTTTTAAAATTATAAAAAAATATCTAGATATTCATAAAATTATTGGTCAATGACCCGCACAGTTGACCAACTGTGCGGTTTGTAGCGGGACAGAGGGAGTATATTGTTTTAGAGTGCCATGTGACTATTTAGGACAAAGAAAGTAGTTTTTGTTTTTTGAAACCTGGACAAAGAATGGTAGTTGGTTAGCATGTTTTGATATTTGGTATATATTTCGGACAAAGAATGACTGTCGGTTACAAGTTTATATAAAATTTGTGTTTATGCATATGAGTATTTTATTTATTTTTAATTTTTATGAAAAAAGTAGCAATTGCGAAAATAAAATTTATATAAATTTTGGGAATTCTATAAATTTCGAAAAATGTTTATGTGATGGCTAGTGCCATCTCTAAAGAACATTTCAACGATTTTTGGCAAAATATGTGATGGCGGTTGCCATCGTATAGAAGGTAAAATATACGATTGCAATTGCAGTCACATAATCAGGTTTTATGCGATGGGGAAGTCCATCTAATTTGATGACTATATGCGATGGTTAAATCCATCTTTGTTGAAGAGTATATGGGATGGTTAAATCCATCTTTGTTGAAGAGCATATGCGATGGCATTTTATTTCAAAAATAATATTTTTATTGAAAATAATATTTATATTATAAGATTAGAGTAGCCATCGTATAAAGTGTTACGCATTACGCGATGGTCGCGGCTGTCACATATACCTTTAGCGACAAGGCCTAAGGCGACGACCATTTTGATGGATTTTGCAATCGCATAAAGAATATGTGACGGTTTATAGACATTATGCGATGGCCGAAAGCCATCGCAAAAAGTAAGTTTTCTTGTAGTGAAACTCAACTTAGAACCCAAAGCCTCGTGCAAAGTCTTCCAAAATCTCGATGTGAATCTCGGATCCCGATCTGAAACAATGTTGACCGGTACTCCATGAAGTCCAACAATCTCTCGCATATAAAGTTGTCTTAACCTCTCCATCGAATACTTCGTTGACACAGGTAGAAAATGAGCCGACTTTGTCAATCTATCCACTATTACCCAAATGGTATCCATCTTCTTCGAGGTCGGAGGTAATCCAGTCACAAAATCCATCGAAATTCCTTCCCACTTCCATTCCGGAATATCCAACGGTTGAAGTAGCCCCGCAGGTCTTTGATGCTCGGCTTTGATTTGTTGGCAAGTCAAACATTTTGATACAAACTTCGCAATTTCCCTCTTCATTCCATTCCACCAATAACCCCTCTTCAAGTCTTGATACATCTTCGTGCTTCCCGAATGAATAGCAAATCTAGATTTGTGGTCTTTCTCTAAAATCGTCTTTTAATCTCCGGTGAAGAAGGTACGCAAATTCTGCATTGGAAGGTTAAAATCCCATCTTTATTCAACACAAACTCCCCGGTCTTTTCATCTTGTAACTGTTCCAAAATTTTTTCAATTCGGTATCATTTTGTTGAGCTTCCATAAAATCTCCATATAAGGTAGGGATTACTCGAACATTCGCAAATAACATCTCACTTCGCGACTCTCGGGACATAAATGTTGATAAATAAGCCTTTCGGCTAATCGCATCTGCCACCACATTAGCCTTTCCCAGATGATAAGAAATGACACAATCATAATCTTTCAATAGCTCCAACCATCGCCTCTGTCGGTTGTTCAACTCTTTCTAGTTAAACAAATACTTCAAGCTCTTGTGATCGGTGAAAATCTCAAATTTTACCCCGTAGAGATAATGCTTCCACTTATGCAACACAAAGATAATCGCAGCCAACTCCATGTCGTGAGTAGGATAATTCTGCTCCGCCGGTGTTAACTTCCTCGAAGCATATGCAATCACTTTCCCATTCTGCATAAGAACACAACCCAATCCTTCCTTCGAGGCATCACTGAAGATCACAAATTTCTCGCATCCATCTGGAAGGGTAAGAACCGGAGCTGTCGTCAATCTCTTCTTCAACTCGGCAAAACTAGCTTCACAGTTAGCATCCCACACAAATGATATATCCTTCCGAGTCAACCTTGTCAACAGGGTTGCAATTCTCAAAAATCCTTCAATAAACCTTCGGTAGTACCCCGCCAACCCAAGAAAGCTACGGAGTTCAGTCACTGTTGAAGGCTGTTTCTAGTTGACCACGACCTCAATCTTCGAAGGATCCACGGCAATACCCTAACTTGAAACCACGTGACCCAAGAATGAAATCTGCTCGAGCCAAAACTCACACTTGCTAAACTTTGCAAACAACTGTTTCTCACGAAGCACAAATAAGACAATTCGCAAATGCTTCTCATGATCTTCCCGGGACTTTGAGTACACAAGAATATCATCAATAAAAACTACCATAAAACTATCAAGTTAAGGTTTGAAAATTATGTTCATCATATCAATAAATACCGCTGGTGCATTTGTCAATCCAAAAGGCATAACAACGAATTCATAATGGCCATACCTCATTCTGAAGGCTGTCTTGGAGATGTCATCCGGTCGGATCTTCAACTGATGATAACCTCTACGCAAGTTAAGCTTGGAGTAAATCACGGAACCTTGAAGCTGATCGAATAAATCATCAATGTGCGGAAGGGAATATTTATTCTTGATAGTAGCTTGATTCAACAAACGGTAGTCAATACACAATCTCAAGGTACCATCTTTCTTCCTTACAAAAAAGACCGGTGCTCCCCACGGTGAAACACTCGGGCGGATAAAGCCCTGAAATTACCCGGATTTTCGCGCGCGGTGAAAGATCGATTGTCTTTCACGGAGGGTTGGTGTCTGAGACCTCGCTTTTTTGGAAGGAGAGGAATCGTCACGCGGTTTTTGTATTTTGAGCCCAAACGTTGAGAAACGGCTTTTGGTTGAAAAGGGTGTCATTTTTATTGGTAGCAAAAACTTAGGAAAAGGCTTTGAAAATGGGGTGTCATTTTTATTGGTAGCAAAAACGAGTAAAAAGCTTTTTTGAGTACCTGAGATTGTTAGGTTCGGAGGTCACATTACGTTTCGGGAAGAGTATATTGAGATCACCCGAAATGCCTCGTATGACGAGTCTTTCTACCTTTCTCGAAAATGTGTGCGTGTGTGTGTGTTTGCATTTTTGAAATGGGGGCTTGAATGACAAGCTTAATCTTGGTATGAATGTCAAACTTTGATTATGTGATTTTGTTTGAAAAGGCGAGCGTTTGAATGACAAACGTCGGTTTTGGAAGTTTTAGGAAAAGTGACACGAATGCTGATTTTAACTGTTTAACTTAAATGTCAAATGTTGGCTTTTAAGAAAAGAGCGTTTGAATGTCAAACGTCGGATTTTGAAGATGAGCGTTTGGATGCCAAACGTCATTTCGCGCGTTTTGAAAGAGATTTCGAATGTCGAACTCCGGTTTTACGGGAAAAAAGCATTAAATGATTTTGAATGTCAAAAGTCGGCTTTTAAGTTTGAAGATGAGAGTTTGGATGTCAAACGTCATTTTGCGCGTTTTAAAAGAGAGTTCGAATGTCGAACTTCGGTTTTGAATCGGGCGTGTCATTGTTAGCGATTTTACGGGAAAAAAGCATTAAATGATTTGCGATCAACGAATCGTTTTGCGACTCGGACTTTTGATAAGTAAATACTATCACGATCCAAATGGCTCGGACTTATAAATGACAGTATTTAAAGTGCGGTATCGACGGAATCAAACGACCCGGAATTGTAAAGTGCGATCAACGAGCCAAACGGCTCAGAATTGTAAAGTTGCATAAAAGTAAAGGACTTTCGACGGATCAAACGATCCGGAATTGTAAATAACATGAAAATAAATGACGTTCGACGGATCAAACGATCCGGAATTGATAAATGACATAAAAAGTAACTGAACGGGGCCGGAACGCCATTTTAACCCGAGATTACTTCTCTTACGGGAAGAGAAGAGGATCAAGGACTAAAACGTATCGGATCCCGTTAGACGGTGACATCTACATTTCAACAACGTTCGTCCGAAACGGTTGTAGCGACTGACGCGTAAACTGAGACGGAATGAGAGTTTTGGGAGAGAGAGCGCTACCTATGGCTAGGGTCGGCTCCTTTGGCTTGGTGGGCATATACGGGATATGAAAAGGTGTTTGGAATGGTGTTTCGAGGAGTTTTGGTTCGTGTTTGGTTGAAACACGGAGTTTTCACGCAAATCGAGGCAAAAAGGGGCTCGGGGAAGGGTGAAATCAGTTTGGGCCGTGGCTTGAGAGGGAAAGGGAGTGTTTTTTTGTTGTTGTGAAATTGTTTGACAGAGGTCTGTATTTATAGGTGAAATTTCAGAAAGAGTCCGGATGGACTGAGGCTGAATTCCAGGGGGTTTTGTGAAACTTTGGAAATTGGAGGGACTTGCTGGCAATTCTGGATTGTCTGCAAAAGAGTCCGGCCGGACTTGGACTGCATACCAGGGGTATTTTAGTCTTTTCACACAGATGTTTGATTGATGTTGATGAGGGAGCTGTGGCATGCGTGCCACATGTCCTGTGACTCACCAGGTTCATGGGAGTTCGTGCCATTATCCCCGGTTTTGTCCGTTTTTAAAATAACTGTCCAGAAAATGTCCGAAATGCCCCCGGAAAGTGCCGAAAAGTGTGTTTTCAGGGAAAGCTGTGCTTTTACGTGCGACGACGTATGTTGAGTACGCTTCGACGTTGGGATGCACGGGACAGTCCCGAGACGTCTCGTTGGCTTGAGAACGGGGAGCTTAACGGGTTCCGATTAACCTAGAGCGGGCCAGTTAACGGATTCCGATTAACTTCTAACGGATTTTGGCGATCCGGATTTAGGTACTTACAGTTAGCCCCTCAACGACGTCACTTCCGAAGGAAGTAGGGTCGTTGAAAAAAGATAAGGATCCAAATCGGGGGATGCCTTACTTTGAAAGACATGGGCGGTCAGCTGGCTGGACCCTTAGCGAAAGAATTCCTAAGTATCCCGAGTGGGAATCAAACCGGTCGTAGTTCGTAGGTGCAAGGTGCCGCGCCTGGGGACCTTGACCTAAACGAGACTGTTGTGAGGCGTCTGAACCTAAGTGAGACCATTGTGAGGTACCTGAACCTGAATGGAGACTATTGTGAGGCGTCTGAACCTGGGATTTCTGAAACCTTCAAGGGCGTGTGGCGCCTCGGGCGTGTAGCCGAACATACGAGGCGTGTGGCACCTCGAGCCAGATTACTGGAACACACGAGGACGTGTGGCGCCTCAGACCGGAGTTGCTAAAACATACGAGGGCGTGTGGCACCTCAGACCGGAGTTGCTGGAACATACGAGGGCGTGTAGCGCCTCAGACCGGAGTTGCTAAAACATACGAGGGCGTGTGGCGCCTCAGACCGGAGTTGATGGAACATACGAGGGCGTGTGGCACCTCAGACCGGAGTTGCTGGAACTTACGAGGGCGTGTGGTGCCTCAGACCGGAGTTGCTGGAACATACGAGGGCGTGTGGCGCCTCAGACCAGAGTTGATGGAACATACGAGGGCATGTGGCGCCTCAGATCGGAGTGGCGAGGATAGCTTTATCCTGAGACGAAGGCGTTCGTGCCTTGAGTGTTGGACTCATGATGACGGCCAGGTTTATTTGCCGGGGATAGGGTGGCAATGATGGGAATGGTTGTGTTAAACAGGCGTTATTAATAACACGGAAGGATTGACGTTCTAACGACAGGGTTAGGAACGGGATGTGGTCTCGGAAGAGACTGACACGTTGCTGGGGAAAAGCGTCCAGAGTTCTGACGGGGTCAATTAGGAACTGAGGGGGTTGATTGACATTTCTTCCTTAGACAGATGGTCTTAGGATACTGCTGGGGAGGAGTGTTCGGGCTTACGATGATGGCCGAAGAGGGATTGTTGTGCGGGCTTACCTTGATGGCCGCTGAAGTGGGACGATCAGGCTTACGACTGGCGACCGGGGAGATGAACGTTCACTTGCTGGAGTGAAAAGGTATTCGGACTTACGAGGATGGCCGAAGAGGGATTTTTGTGCGGGCTTACCTTGATGGCCACTGAAGTGGGACGATCGGGCTTACGACTGGCGGCCAGGGAAGTAAATGTTGGTGAAAACCAATGGGAATTTTGACGTCGGGAGACGGAGTTGTGACTTGATGTCCGAAGACGGGATTGAGCGTTTGAATGTCAAACGTCGACTTGAGACGGAAGTGAGCGTTTGAATGTCAAACGTTGGTTCAGGATGTAAATGAGCGTTTGAATGTCAAACGTCAACTTGAGACGGAAGTGAGCGTTTGAATGTCAAACGTTGGTTTGCGACGGAAGTGAGCGTTTGAATGTCAAACGTCGATTCGGGATGTAAATGAGCGTTTGAATGTCAAACGTCAACTTGAGACGGAAGTGAGCGTTTGAATGTCAAACGTCGATTCGGGATGTAAATGAGCGTTTGAATGTCAAACGTCAACTTGAGACGGAAGTGAGCATTTGAATGTCAAACTTCGACTTGAGATTTAACGTCTGGAGACGAACGTTAGTGAAAACTAACTGAGAATTTAACGTCTGGAGACGAACGTTAGTGAAAACTAACTGAGAATTTAACGTCTGGAGACGAACGTTTGTGAAAACTAACTGGGAATTTAACGTCTGGAGACGAACGTTAGTGAAAACTAACTGATAATTTAACGTCTGGAGACGAACGTTACTGAAAACTAACTGAGAATTTAACGTCTGGAGACGAACGTTAGTGAAAACAAACTGGGAATTTAACGTCTAGAGACGAGCGTTAGCGGGAAGCTAACGGGACTTGACCTCGGGGGAGGGGTGTTAGAAAGGTCTAACTTGAGGGAAATTTTACACTTTTGGGGGCCAAAATGGGTAAAATTGAAACTGCGAGAAGTTGAGGGGCCAAAGTGGCAAGGAATCTTTTAGGCTGCAAAAAGAGTCCGGCCGGACTCAACCTGAATTTGACCAGGTTCATTTCAGCGCCAAGGCCGACGCAAACTGGTCATTTCCCCATTATTTTCGACGAGGAAGAGAGAAAGGAGAGAAGAAAAATCATCCCCTTTTGTGAGCTTTGCCCAAATTTGCAAGGGAAAATCAACATGGAGGCCGATTTGGGACCAATGACTCGTCATGGAATGACTGATAACGAAAGAACGAGGTTGGTGCGGATCATTCGAACCACCGTTCTTCCTTTGAATCCGGCGGAGTTCTATCCGGCTCGGGACACCCATAAATCCAAAGGAGGGATCGAAAGACAGGTAAACTTCCTTTAAATTCCATTAATTTTAAGAATGTGCATTCTTTAAATGTTAGGAATTCGACTAGAAATGAGTTATGGTTCTTGGTGCCCGGATTGGGGCTTTTGACTTTGCTATGCGCCTTTGTCGAAATTGACTAGAGTGTAGTTCAATTGACACTATGGGTAGATGACATAAAAATTTTGGTTGCAAAATTCCATGCCTAGATGTGTTTTCCGAAATTAAAGTAAGTTTAAATCGGGACGGAGTAAATTTTCGAAATGTTCGAAATGATTTGAAAGTTCCGAATTCGACGGAGTTTTCGAGATGTTTTGAAAGTTCCGGATTCGACGGAGTTTTCGAAAAGCTTTGAAATTTCCGGATTCGACGGAGTTTTCGAAATGTTTTGAAATTTTCGAATTCGACGGAGTTTTCGAAATATTTTGAAATTTCCGGATTCGACGGAGTTTTCGAAATGTTTTGAAAGTTCCGGATTCGACGGACAGTTGTGGTTGACTCCGGGGAGCCTTCGAGGCAGTTCGAGCGCTGTGGGAGATATTCCCGGACGAGGCTCGGGACGGAGAGAGGAGTCCACAGCAGCTTGTGGTTGACTCCGGTTTGGCTGGATTCATCAGCGCGGTAGCCGCTGTGGCTGTGACGCAGAGGGCTAGGTCCTTGTACGTAGCTCTGAGAGAGTACTGGTGGGACACGACCCACACTCTTAACTTCAGGTGGGGGGAGGCGACTGTGACTCCCACTGACTTTGCAGCTATCACTGGGTTGCCATTCTGAGGCAACACGCTGGTGTGGGTGGACGGCTATGCCCTGGGGCAGTTGTCGGATCTGCTGGGCTTTGACATCACCGATGTCAGGGGCTTAGGCATTCGGTACAGGCCGATGGAGAATCATCTGAGGAGGGGTATTATTGCTTATGGGGAGGGGTCCCCGAGGATGACCGTGGATCATCTGGCTCGAGGGTTTATATGGTTTACGTTGTTAGTGACCCTGTTTCCTACTTCTGACACATCCTGTCACTTCCCTTTGCTCGGCTCGCTGACTGATTTGGACGCCATGAGGGGGTTCGCATGGGGGGAGGCTGGACTGGCCGAGCTCTACCAGTTCCTACAGGATGACTTTTCCAGAAGGACCCGTCTTCACTAATAGCACCATCATGACGTCCTCTGCAGATAATGCTAATCCTTTTGTTAATCTCAATACTAGTTCTGTTTTGGATAATACTGCTCGTACTACTAACCCTTTTGCAGGTACCTACATCGTGAACCAGCTTCAGGAGTTGAGGGACATGATCATGAATGTGCCAGGCGTCACCCTGCCTATCCAGCTGGTCTCCCCAACATGTTACAATCAGTCTCGCTTTACTCCAGCAATTGCGTATGTCGACAACCCTAAAGGATTTAGCATGCCAGCCATGAAGTTGTATGATGGAAGCTCGGATCCTGAGGAGCATGTCACCCATTACCAAGAAAAAATGGAGATCGTTCGTATCCCGCTCCAGTTTCGAGAGGCTTATTTGTGTCGAGGGTTCAGTTTGACATTGGTGGGACCAGCATTGAAGTGGCATATTCATCAAACTCCTGGTTCTATTGGGTCGTTTGCTCAGCTAGTCAACCTGTTCAACAATCAGTTCTCTTGCAGCCGACAGTTCGAGAAGCTCACCAGTGATCTTTACCGCATCACCCAGCAGCCCACCAAATCCTTGAAGGACTATGTTAATAGATTTAATAAAGAAGTCCTAGAGATCCCCAACCTGGACATGGCGACAGCTGCAGAAGCCTTCAAAATGGGCTTGAAGAAAGATTCCCCTTACTATGAAGATTTGGTGATGAACCCATGCAAGAAGATGGAAGATATCCAAAACCGAGCATTAAGGTTCATCAGGCTAGAAGAGGACAAGGTGCAGCAGTCCAAGCATCCTGACAAGGCTTCATCATATGACCATCCTGACAGAAAGATAGAGTCATCTCACCAAAGGCAGAGCAGATCCAGACCTTACCACAGAAATGACCATAACAAAATCAATTGTGTGGAAGATGATGGAGACGATGATGATTTTGAATCCCCTAAAATTTCTGATTATTGTTTCTCTGTTGATGTTTCAGGTATCTTGTGTGCAATGAACAATCTTGGAGATAAGGCAAGGTGGCCTCGAAAGGGTGACAAGCCATCTGGTTGGAAGGACAAATCCAAGTGGTGTGCCTACCACGAGGATTTTGGACATCTTACCGAAGATTGCATCGCCTTGAGGAAGGAGATTAGTTACCTGTTATCTAAGGGACATCTTAAAGAACTCCTTGGCAATCGCAAGAACAAGACGGAGAACAAAGAGCCCATTGTGACCAGACCGCCATCTCCTCCACCGGTAACAAAGGTAGTTAATGTTATTAGTTGTGGTTCTGATATTTGTGGTACTTCTTATTCTGCAGCTAAAAGATTCGCCAAGCAAGCTAAGGATGAGAAGCCTGAGAGACTTTCAAAGATGTCGTAGCTCACATCCCAAGATGTCATCTCCTTTGAAGAAAGCGATAGGGACAATGTTATGGATCCTCACCATGATGCCTTGGTCATTGCACTCCAGATCGCCAATTGTAAAGTCAGACGTATCCTAGTAGATGGAGGCAGTTCAGTGAATCTCATTATGCTAGATGCCTTGAAAGAAATGAAGATCCCTGAAGAAAGCATCGTCAAGAGGACCTCAGTTCTCGTAGGTTTCAGTGGAGAAACCAAAAGCACAGTGGGAGAGATCACTCTTCCAGTTTATGTTGAAGGTATCAACTCTATGGAGAGATTCTGCGTAATTGATAGTGCTACATGTTACAATGTAATCTTGGGAAGACCCTGGATCCATGGAATGAAAGTAGTGCCATCTACCTATCATCAATGTGTGAAGATGCCGACACCCTGGGGAGTTGTTAAGGTTTACAGTGATCAACAATTAGCTAAAGAATGCTATATGACGTCCATGAAGGCGTCGACATCTCCCAAGATGGCAAAGCAATTACAGAGAAAGGCACGTGAGGTTCTGGAGCGAAGGAGCATGACGTGAAAAAAATATTCTTAGGCCCCTCAAACCCAGATCTCAAGGTGCTAATTGGTCAAGACATTCCAGCAGAGATCGAGGAAGATCTTGTCAATCTATTGAAGAGCAGGATTAAAAGCTTCGCCTGAAAGCATGAAGACATGACAGGCATCAGCAAAGATGTCATCACCCACAAACTCAATATTGACCCATCCTTCAAACCAATCCACCAAAAGAGACGGAAGTTCGCACAAGAAAGGAATCTAATCATTCAGGAAGAAGTAGACATATTGCTCAAAGCTAAGATGATCAGAGAAGTCGAATACCCAAGATGGTTAGCAAATGTGGTGGTGGTAGAGAAGAAGAACGGAAAGTGGAGAGTTTGTGTCAATTTCAAAGACTTAAACAAAGCCTGTCCCAAGGATCCTTTCCCCTTGCTACACATTGATACTTTGGTCGATGCCACTTCTAGGCATGAAGTGTTGACTTTCTTGGACGCATCTTCAGGATTTCAGCAGATCCAGATGGAGCCATCCGACCAAGAGGACACCGCCTTCATTACTCCCACAGGTATTTATTGTTATATTGCAATGCCTTTTTGACTAAGAAATGCAGGTGCCACGTACCAGAGGCTGGTCAATATGATGTTCAAAGAGCAGATTGGGGACACCATGGAAGTGTACAACGACGATATGGTGATAAAGTAAAAGAAAGCTAAAGATCATGTACGAGATCTTACTCAATCCTTTGACATCCTGGACAAATTCAACATGAAGTTAAACCTAGCGAAGTGCAACTTTGGCATGAAGTCCGGTAAATTCTTGGGCTACATGGTGACGCAAAGAGGAATAGAGGCAAGCCCGAAGCAAATAAAAGCCATCATCAACCTGGGGTTGCCTAAGTCCGTCAAAGATGTTCAAAGATTGACAAGGAAAGTGGCAGCATTGAATCGATTCATCTCAAAATCCTAAGACAGATGCAAGCCATTCTACGACATCCTAAAGAAAAATTCTAGATTTGAGTGGACTGAAAAGCATGGACAAGCCTTTCAAGATTTAAAGTTGTACCTATCAACACCTCCCCTACTCTCGAAGCCTCAAGAAGGTGAGCCATTGTGTTTTTACTTAGCCATCTCTGAAACTGCAGTCAGTGCTATCTTGGTCCGTGAGCAAGATGGCGTCCAACAACCGATATATTATGTAAGTAAAACACTGCTCGATGCGGAGATCAGGTATTCACACCTTGAAAAATTAATCTTAGCTTTAATTACTGCTTCAATCAAGTTAAGACATTATTTTGAAACTCATATTATTGTCATCGTACTAATTATCCGATAAAAAGTGTAATGAGAAAACCAGAAATGTCAGGAAGGATGGCCAAGTGGTCCGTTCAACTAAGCACTTATGACATCAAATATAAGCCTAGAACAGCAATAAAATCCCAAGCACTTACAGACTTTGTGGCAGACTTTAGTCCAAGCATGCAACATGAAGTAGAACTAGAAGTCCAACAACTCCAAGATGGGGACATCCTGCGCAAGTGGACTCTATTCACAGATGGTGCCTCAAATATGAGGGGCACGGAGCTAGGTGTTGTCCTAAAGTCGCCACAAGGGGACATCATACCTCAGGCCATTAGTTGTGATTTTAAAGCTACAAATAATGAAGGAGAATACGAAGCCTTAATCGTGGGCCTAACCGTGGCTCTAGACATAAACATTAAAGCAATTCAGGTATATAGCGATTCATTGTTACTTGTCAATCATTTTAATGGTTCCTATGCAGCAAAAAATGTCAAGATGACAGCTTATTTGGGCATTGTGAAAATCCTGGCAAGCAAATTTCAAATATTTTCCTTTGAACAAATACCCCGAGAGGAAAACTCTCAAGCAGATGTGTTGGCCAATCTTGGATCAGATTTCAAAAGCCTATCTCAAACCAATATACCAATTATCCATGTCAACATCCCTGCCGGGGAAAGGTTAGAACTTTTTTGTACAAATGACGACATCTCAGATTATCAGATAGAGACATCTTGGACTGCACCAATAGTTAAATATCTTCAAGATGGCACCATCCCTGATGATGAAAAGAATGCTAGAGCATTCAGGGTAAGAATTTCAAGATTTGTGTTAATAGATAATATGTTGTTTAAGAAATCTTTTGCAGGTCCATATTTAAGATGTCTCGAAGCTGACAAAGCAATGGAAGTTCTAAAAGAATTGCATGAAGGATCATGTGATAATCATTCTGGGGGCAGAAGCTTACATACGAAAGCTCTAAGAATGGGTTACTACTGGCCAACAATGCGTCAAGATGCTGCCATCTTTGCCAAGAAATCTGATTCCTGCCAGAGGCATAGTGACATCTTGCACCAACCCGCGGAATTGCTTCATCCTATCCTCTCCCCTTGGCCATTTATGAGATGGGGAATGGATATAGTAGGAAAATTGCCTAAAGCACCCAGAGGAAAAGAATTTTTGCTAGCAATGACTGATTATTTCTCGAAATGGGTCGAAGCTGAATCCTACGTACAAGTTCGTGATAAAGAAGTCATATCCTTCATTAAGAAGAATATATTCAGCAGATTTGACATCCCTTCTAAAATAATATGTGACAACGGTTCTCAATTCATCAGCAAGAAGATGCAGGATTTTCTCACTAGATAGGGAGTCAAGATGGTGACATCATCACCAGTACATCCTCAAGCTAATGGATAGGCAGAATCAAGTAACAAGATAATTATCAACAACTTAAAGAAGAGGTTAGATCAAAAGAAAGGAAGATGGGCAGAAGAGCTTCCATTTGTCCTTTGGGCAGATAGAACGACACCAAAGAACGCAACAGGTCAGACCCCTTATTCCTTAGTATTTGGTGCAGAAGCGGTCATCCCGGCAGAAGTCGTCGTCCCTACTGCCAGATATAAGATGTTGACACCTGAGTAGAATGATGCCAACCTGAGTCATGATCTAGATACCATTGACGAACTAAGAGATTTAGCCAAGATCAGGATAGCGGTGTATCAACAAAAGATTGCTAAGTCCTATAACAAAAATGTCAGATTACGGAAGTTCCAAGTTGGTGATCTAGTCCTGCGCAAAGATGGCCCCAAAATGGGAAGGACCATACTTGGTTGATGCTGAAGCAGGTAAAGGTTCGTATTGGCTATCGACCCTAGATGGAACAAGGATCCCCCAAAGCTGTAATGCCATTCACCTTAAGTCCTATTTTATATACGTGTCAATAATTACATTCCAATGCAAATAAAACCAAGGTATGAATTTTACAGTTTTATTTCCAATAAAAGTACTTTTCAATTTTGTTTATCTTTTTGAACATCTACTGACTTAAGCATCGGAGGGGTGTTAGCTAAGCTAACACCCACCCCTAATGTGTTTCTGTTTTGCAAGAAAACAAGAAACATTCGAATAAACCCTGTAACAAGTGAAGATGTTAACATCATTCCAAGAAGCTAACATCTTAATCAGGTACGGTCATTATTTATTTAATTATTTCCTTACTTCTTGTTTAAAATAATTTTTTTGTGAAATTCTAGTACTTTTCTATTTCCTTTTATCGAATAAAAATGACATCAGAATAAATGTCGAAACCTTTCACTATCTTATTATTTTTTTTGCAAGAGGTCGCCAATTCAAACAAATTCTCATGAAAACAACCGTTTGAGACTGGTCATCTCACCTCCGTTAAAGGTACTTAATCCCTTCAAAGGTTTAAAAAAAATTGCTTTCTTTCGTCTCAATAAGGTTTAAACACCTCGCCTGGAGCGCACGATGTCAACCTTGATTGAGGTGTGTGATGGGCCCGTATGTTTAATATATACGAATTACCCATCTCCACTCAGTCAACGTGTTTTGACCCTAAGAATTTATCAATTTGGTTGTGGCATATTCATGCCACCTAAGAACAAAAGGTTATTGACATTTACATGTCAATCAAAGTAATTGCAAGGATTTATACATCCATTCGCAAGTTGACAACGTCTCTGAAAATGTTAGCATATCAACCTTCTATTTTCATTTTTCAAAAGAAGTGATCCCTACCAAACAATTTTTTTTCAAAACCAAGCAAAGCAAAGTTTTTACCCTAGAAACCTAAAAAGTGTTGAACCAACCCAACACTTGAAAAAAGAAAATTGTCTTTGGCCCTTATGGACCGATTACAAACCCAAATATTTAAAAATATTTTCTTCGGAACGTAGCTCGTCATCAAACCAAAGTTTTTTCTAAACAAAAGAACCATTTTTACCTTCATGGTGTGGCTACTGCCGCAGGTGTTGTAGTGACTTCCTCCAAGATGTCATCATCCTTCACTCCAGATGACACTTCTCCTACTTCATCTCCTTCACCATTCAGTGCCTTCAGGAGTGAGCATCGCTGCTCAACATCCCATTCTGTATGCCTTCCTTCCTGGAACTCCTCCATCATTTGGATTTTGATCGCTATCATGCTCTTGGCGGCCGAAGCCATCATGTCCTTTTTTACCTCCTCGATCTCCTGCGATTGGGTATCTTGAATTGAGGACATCCCCTTCATCAAACTTTCAACCTCATTCTGTAAGTCTTCTACCATCTTAGTCAGAACATCTTTCTGCTTCTTCGCTTGTAATGCATCTAGAACCAGCTTCCTATTCCTTTCTTCGAGGATGTTCATTTTCATCTCTGCTGCATCAATACCTTGCAAAAACAAGTTTGATGGTCAATCTGGGGAATACATTCAAAAATTCCTTTGAACTCTATTCTCAAAAATCAGAAACTTACCACTGACACCTTGGTGAGTGCTTCCTTAATGTCTTCCAGACCCATTTCTTCAACATTTATTATCTCCTTAGAACTGCCCTTCCTCTTCTTCACTCTCGCTCCAACAGATGGTGCCTCCATCTCCTTCTTAGGCATCACCAGTTGTTGGCTAGCATGAGTTTGTCCCACAAAATCTTGCAGGTCCTTCAAAGAAAATGCAGCTATGGATTTGGATACTGTTGAAAACAGAGAGTATAAGTTATGGTCTAGAGACAGAGTCAAAATGCAAAAAGGATTTTTTGAATGGTCAAGTAGAATCTTACCTGTAGACATCTCTGTGGATGGCGGTATCTCGTGGTCTTCTGAAACAACCCTTGCTTCAAATGGCCTGAATGATCTTTCCTCTTCTGAAAATTCCAGCAATCTTCTCACCTTATCCTCAGTCTCGGTAGAAGGAGGGAATAACTTTGCCAGTCAATGGCTGCAAAGGCAATAAAGAAATTACAAATTCAAGTAAGTGCGGGAAAAAGAAAAAACAGAAGTTTACAAGAGGATACCTGCCCTATTCCACCTCGTTTCCAAAAAATCTCCTTCCTTCAAAGAATCCTTCTCAACAAAGAAGTATCTCGATTTTCAACCCCTATCATTTACCGTCACTTTCGAAAACAGCGCTTTCATCCCAGACCTAGTTTTAAAAAGGTACCTTGTCGAGCCAAAGGTTTGAAGCTCATACACAAAAGCTACTTCTCTCAAACCTATGTCTAACCCGAACTCTTGAATTACCCTTAGAACGCAAGAAAAAATCCTCCAGATCATAGGCATTTCTTGAACAAAAGCTAAATTTGTTTTTCTGAAGAACTCAGTTATCAACAAGGGAAAGGGATAAGAGAAACCTAGGGCAAAAGGATACTCGTAAAAGAAAATCCAGTGAGGAGACACGAAATCGACCTTGATAAAAACATCAAAAGGCTTGAAGACAGCGGCATTCGGAAAGCATCTACGATCCTTGACGAATTCGATTTGCTCATTGTTAAAGATACAAACCTCCTCGTCAGGTTTGGCTAACAGGCCCTCACAAGAAAAATCCCCGTCCTTGCTCAAGCTCAAGGGATTTCTTGGCGCCGTATTTTTTCTTGACTTTACCATGTTTGAAAAAGGAAGAAAAAGGAAAGAATTTTACCTTGAGATGCTTTCACCGCCGTGAAGCAGAGTAGAAGATGGAGAAAGCATAGAGAAATTGTGATGAAGAAAGTGAAAAAGCCTCAGTTAAAAACCCTAGATCCTCGTAAATTATGCTAATTAAGGAGGATTAGAACTCTACAACTGCCACGTCTCATCAGATTAATTGAACCACCGAGCTTCTGGAAGGTTGTGGAAAAACCATCTGTTAAACTTCAATTAAAAGACAATTTTTGGGGACAATTGTTGTGGGTAAAAATTCAAGATTGCAACGTCTTGAAAAGTATTCAGCATGTCATCATCTTTGAACCAGTAGTCAAGGTAAAATTACTTAGATAATTAAATTATTTATTTAATTATTTTTATTATATCTCTAATACAGGAAAATAGAACGTGGGAAATATCTTTCATGGACTCACTTCAAAGGTTAGAAGATCAAGTCAAGGATCAAGATGATCATGCCGAGATTTTAGGATAGTTTGTTAGGTTTTGATTATCTTCAGTTATCTTGTTATTTTATTTAAGAAGTTCATGGCCGGAACACTAACACACACAGTTCACACATACATTCTTGTACTCCGTCATAGCTCAAACATTTGTAACTCACTAAAACATAAATACTGCCGTTTGGGACGAAGGTGACCATAAACACCTTCCGAGGTTTTGTGCCGGCGAGATAGTTGTCTCAAGGTCTTTCCTCGTTACATGACAGTGTCATCTTATTTTCATAGTTACACTGATTTTACTCCATTGTGCCCTCCTAATCTCACATTTTGATCTTTAATTTGATCCATTGTTTTTTTTACCAAAATAAGTATTATCACAGGTTCTATAAGCTTTGCAAAAGTTGCTCGTATCATTGCTTTGATGATGAGCAGCTAATTATATACTTT
This sequence comes from Adenophora triphylla var. japonica, assembly GCA_022495995.1. Lineage (NCBI taxonomy): Eukaryota > Viridiplantae > Streptophyta > Magnoliopsida > Asterales > Campanulaceae > Adenophora > Adenophora triphylla. The sequence continues at coordinate 91,928 of JAFEMH010006448.1, forward strand.
TATGGAGGATTAACTGTGCAGGATAAACGGTAGGTGGATTCTGCTTGTGGAGGTAGTATTCTGAATAAAACTACCAGGGATACAGAGCAATTGATAGAGGAATTGGCCAAGAGCACAAGGACTCATAGAAGGAGGTCTAGTATTAGACAAGTCAGTGCAGCAGGATCGGGTGATACAACGAGCAAGTTGGAGGCTGAGATGGAGGATGTTAAAAGTTTGTTGAAAACATTGGTTTTGGGTCAACAACCTCAGCACTGTGGCATATATAATGATGTGACTTTCCTGACTGATTCTTGTCCCTCTCTTCAGTCGGATGAGGTGGTGGATGTTAATGATATAGGATTTAATCAGTAGAGTTAGAGGCCACTGCAGTACAACTACAACTTCTCGAGTAATGTTCATCTGAACCTCAGGTATGGTCCATCACAGGGTCAACAAGGTTTCAGGGGAAAACAGTTTAATAATCAGGATGGGTACCAGCAGGGTCAACAGTATCAGGGCAATCAGTTTAATCAGTACAGAGCACCCGTTGGACAACAACAGCAACAGTAGGGCCCACCTCCTGCAAAGTCTGCGGAGGAGTTGATTAGCTTATTGCACAAAGTGTGTCTACCATGAATGGGAATTTCCAACAGTTTTAGCAGCGGACTGAATCGAGTATCAGCAGTTTAGAGAAGCATATGAGTTAGCTTGCAGAAGCAGTTTGGAGAATAGAGGCTAAGGATTCGGGGAAGTTGCCATCTAGAACTGAACCTAATCCGAAGACTAATGTTAGTGCAGTGACTTTGCGTAGTGGAAGGAAGCTAGAGGAGGTAGTTGTCGAAGAGGAGCCCGAGTTGGTGGTTCCTGAGATGAAGACTCCAGAGCAGGAGAAGAGTACTACACCCATGTTTCCTGTTTATGAGCCAGTCCCTCCATTCCTTATGCATTGAGGGAGGATAGAAAACCAGAGCCTGACAAGGCTATCTTTGACACATTCAAGAGACTGGAGGTAAATATTCTGTTTCTAGATCTTCCTCAGACAGTTTCGAGATATGCAAATTTTTTGAAGGAATTGTGCACTATGAAGAGAAATCAGAAGGAATGGAATCAAAAAAAGGTGAAAATCAGTGAGCATGTGTCTGCAGTTTATCAGAAGAGGATACCTAAAAAGTGCAGTGATTCGAGTATGTTTGTGATTCTGGTGTCTCTAGGGGATGCTTCGGAGCATATGGCTATGCTTGACTTGGGGGCCTCAATCAATGTGATGCCCTATGCGTTGTTTGAGAACCTAAAGTTACGACCTCTTCAGGATACTCGGGTGATTATTCAGCTTGCTGACAGATCAAATGCTTACCCTAAGGGGTTGATTGAGGATGTTCTGGTTCATGTTGGCAAGCTCATATTTCCTGCAGATTTCTATGTATTGGAGATGGATACGGATCCTAAGGCTCCCATTATGTTAGGGATGCCATTCATGTTGACTGCTCGTACCAAATTGGATGTTTCTAATGGGTCGTTGACCATGGAGTTTGATGGGCAACGTATGGAGTTTAATATCTTTGATGCCATGAAATATCCTAAGGATGTCCATTCGGTGAATTTCATTGTTGTAGTTGAGCCCATAGCTCAAGAGATGTTCGATGTGAGTGGGGGAGATGATGACATGAAATCTGTATCGGAGAATGTTTTGGGATGTACAGAGTTAGAATTTGATCTTTCTGATGAGATGAAGGAGGCGGTGATGAGCCTTTCTGAGGATTTCATGTATGCCTCGTCACCGAGTTATGGTCAAGTACAGTTGGAGGCGCCACCGGAGAAACCATTGCCATCTATTGAGAAGGCACATGTGCTTGAATTGAAACCCCTACATGAGAGTTTGAAATATGCTTTCTTGGGTGAAGGAAAGACACTTCCTGTGGTGATATCTAGTGTCCTGACGGAAGACCAAGAGAAGAAATTGGTTGATGTGATCCGGGGACGGAAAGAAGCAATTGGGTGGACTAATGCCGACATCAAGGGCATAAGCCCTTCTTTATGTACTCACCGGATCTTGCTAGAAGAGGGTGCTAAGACGGTAAGGCAACCACAGAGGAGGTTTAATCCACCTATGATGGAGGTGGTGAAGAAGGAGGTTTTGAAGTTGCTACAGATGGGGATCATTTATGCCATATTTGATAGTGAGTGGGTTAGTCCTACTCAATGTGTAGCTAAGAGGGGCGGGATCACCGTCGTCATCAATCATAAGGGCAAGTTGGTGCCAACCCGGGAGCAAACGGGATGGTGTATTTACATTGATCTTCGTCGGCTTAATGAGGTAACTAGAAAAGATCACTTCCCCTCCCCTTTATTGATCAAATGTTGGAGAGGTTAGCCGGAAGAGCGTATTATTGTTTTCTTGATGGTTATTCCGGGTATTTTCAAATACTAATTGCATCGAAAGACCTAGAGAAAACTACTTTTACTTGCCCCTTCGGCACCTTTGCCTATCGAAGGATGCCTTTTGGTTTGTGCAATGCACCTGCGACTTTTTAAAGGAGTATGATGAGCATCTTCTCCGATTTTGTGGAGAATTTTATGGAAGTCTTCATGGATGACTTCACCGTCCATGGAGATTCTTTTTACCAATGCCTTGCTCACCTTGCTTTAGTTCTAGACCGATGTGTTGAAACTAATTTGGTATTGAATTTTGAAAAATGTCACTTTATGGTTGAGCAAGGCATTGTGTTGGGTCATGTGGTTTCTAAAAAGGGTATTGAAGTGGACAAAGCTAAAATTGATGTTATTTCCACACTTCCTTACCCTACAAATGTGCGTGAAGTGCGGTCTTTCCTTGGTCATGTGGGGTTTTACCGGCGCTTCATAAAAGATTTTTCCAAGATTACTACACCTCTATGCACCTTGTTGCAAAAAAAGGTTGACTTTAAATTTGATGATAATTGCAAGAAGTCGTTTGATGAGTTGAAGGGTAGATTGACATCTACACCCATAATTCAAGCCCCCAGTTGGTCTCTCCCTTTTGAGATCATGTGTGATGCTAGTGACTATGCTGTGGGGGCTGTTTTGAGTCAAAAAGTGGATCGTGCCTCTCATGTAATTTATTATGCATCTATGACTTTGAATGAGGCACAAAGAAACTATTCCACTACTGAAAAAGAGATGTTAGCGGTGATTTTTTCATTAGAAAAATTTAGGTCCTATTTGCTTGGAACTAAAATCATTATGTACACCGATCATGCTGCTCTTAGATACTTAATGTCTAAAAAAGAGGCGAAACCAAGACTCATTCGGTGGATTCTCTTATTAAGTGAATTTGACATAGAGGTTAAGGATAAAAAAAGGGGCTGAAAATGTTGTTGCCGATCAGTTGAGTCGTCTTGTGAGAGAAGAGGATAAGCCTTATAAACAAGCCCCTATTAGGGGTGAGTTTCCTGATGAGGCTCTGTGGGCAGTAAAAGATATGCACCCTTGGTATGCGGATTTGGTGAACTTTTTGGTCTCTAATAAATTTGCCCCAGGATTTTCTAAATTCCAGAGAGACAAAATTCGTAGTGAGGCTAAGTACTATGTGTAGGATGAACCCAACTTGTGGAAGCATTGCGCTGACCAAGTAATTCGTAGATGTGTCCCGAAAAATGAAGTAGCCTCTATCCTGAAGTTTTTTCATGAGTATGCATGTGGTGGCCATTTTGGTGCTAAAATACTGGTAGGAAAGTTTTAGACAGTGGCTTCTTTTGGCCAAAATTGTTTATGGATGCCACTGCCTTTTGTAAGACCTGTTACCGGTGTCAACGTGTTGTAAATATAGGACATCGCAATGAGATGCCACAAAACATCGTAATTAACTGCGAAATTTTTAATGTGTGGGGAATTGAATTTATGGGTATGTTCCCTATTTCTTTCGGTTTTGTGTACATCTTACTTGCAGTGGACTACGTTTCCAAGTGGGTCGAAGAGATTCCTACACGCACCGATGATGCTAAGGTGGTGGTGAGTTTCCTTAGGAGTAACGTTGTGTCTAGGTTTGGGATGCCTAGGGCCTTGATTAGCGATAGGGGGATTCATTTTTGTAATAGGATGGTGGAGGCCTTGGTAAAAAAATATAACATCACTCATAAGGTCTCTACCGCCTATCATCCCCAAACGAATGGCCAAGCAGAAGTGTCCAATAGGGAAATCAAGTCCATCCTCGAAAATACCGTGAACCCGAATAGGAAGGATTGGAGCCTTAGATTAGAGGATGCTTTATGGGCCTACCGGACGGCTTACAAGACACCTATTGGGATGTCCCCATATCGATTAGTGTTTGGTAAGCCATGTCACTTGCCCGTGGAATTAGAGCATAAAGCCTTTTGGGCAATCAAAAAGTTTAACATGAGCTTATACGGATCCGGTGAGGAAAGGAAATTGCAATTAAATGAACTTGATGAGATCCGGAGAGAGGCCTATGAGAATAATTTGTCATATAAGGAACGAGCGAAAGCGTGGCATGATAAAATGATTTTAAGGAAGGATTTTAAGGTTGGCCAAAAAGTCCTTCTATTTGACTCCCGTTTTCGCTTATTTCCCAGTAAATTTAAGTCCCGGTGGACCGGTCCCTACTTGGTGAGGGAGGTATTCCCGCATGGTGCGGTTGTGATCTCTAGTCTCTCCGGAGACCATGAGTTCAAGGTAAATGGGCAAAGACTGAAGCCCTATTTTGATGGTGGAGAAATTACTGTTGAGGATGTGGAGATGATGGATCTCTACGATCTAATTTAGGAATGAGCCATATATGTGCAATGTCGGGGGCTAACCCGGTATTGGATCTAGCTAAAGACGGTAAAGAAGGGCGGCTTACCGGGAGGCAACCCGGGAATTTCTTTGTTTATTTCTTTGTTATATTTTCATTTGTATTTTTATTATTTTGTGTGGAATTGGTGCTACTGAGGTTTTTGTGTTGTGGTGTTGTGCAGGGAAAAGCAGTGGAGAAGGGAGCAAAATGAGTGCCCAAGTTCAAAAAAAAATAAAATTTACTGGAATTTGGGAGCGTCTGCTCCAAAAGTGGGGGAGCGTCCGCTCCCAATTGCTCAAAACGGAGAAAAGTTTTTGGAAATTTGGAGCGTCCGCACCCAAGGAGGGGGGCGTCCGCTCCTAATTTGGTCAAAATCATAATAAGTTTCTGGAAAAGGGGAGCGTCCGCTCCCAAGGAGGGGGAGCGTTCGCTCTCAACGCATGCAGCCTATTCCTGGCCGGATTTGAAGACCAAAAATGTTAACCCCTTCATAAACCCCCAACCTAGCCGTATTCTAACCCTTTCTCTCTCTTAAGAACACCGCCCCTCTTCATCCCTCTATCTCTAAAAATCCAACCTAAACCCTCAAAATTACCACCCCATACCCACCAAATCAAACTCCCCACTCCCTAATCTTTAGCCAAAACCCAATTTCAAGCATCATCCTCCATTTAATCCGGCGATTGGTGACGGAATTTCAAAATTTTTAAGAGGAAGATTTGTGCTGAAAAGCTCGTGATTTGGGGTGGTGTTTGAAGGAAGAAGTAGTGGGGAAGGTAGTGCATGTTCAAGGGCTTGTTTTCACAGTCATCTCCTCCAACTCCGGGGAAACTCTGGCGACTTTCCGGCACTTTTCGGTGACTCTGTTCCGATAATAATAACTTTATTTTGAGCTATTTTTCGGTGTTGTCATGGCTAGAAGGGGTAGAGATAGAAATGTTCCCCCTCCCCCGGTTGCGGATGAACCCCAATTTGACCGACATAGGTTCGTATCGGAAAAGGCATATAAATTTTTTAATGATCACCGAGCTAATGCATTCAATGTAGAGAGGGAATTTGATTGGCAAATCTGTAATTTGAATGAGATGTTTACTTTCTATAAATGGAAAATGCTTGCCTCGGACCCGCGCACATGGGGCTTGAATAGAATTGTTTAAGAGTTCTATGCAAACGCTTTTTCTAGAGGTGATACACCCAACTCCTATGTACATGGGTTGGAAATCCCATATACGAGCATGGTAATCAACAGATACTATAGCATGCTCATTAATGTGGCGGAAGGGGATTGTGCAAATCAGACATTGGTGAGGGATATGAAAACGAAGGAGGATATCTTGGGTCACCTCCCTATGCTCTCGGTCACACTTAGGGTGAATATTGACCCTACTTGGTACAAGAAAGGAAATATAATGAAGACTAGGTATTTGAGTGAGGAGTTAGCTATTCTGCACCGGTTTATATGTGAGTGGATCATGCCCTCATCCCACTATGGGGATGTTATCTGGAGAAGGGCAGCCCTGATGCATGTGGTAATTTTGAGAAAGAAAATCAACACGGGCTTGATCATCAGACAGGAGATTACTAGATTGTTCAATAAGATGGGAAGGTCAAACTATAACTTCCCTATTCTCATCACAGAGTTGGTGGAAATTGCAGGGCTACAGATAAGAGGGGAAATCTGAAATTTGAAGTCAGGCCCGAAGATAGACAATTCACTCTCACGAGCTTCAATCAAACTAGGGCAGGGGCACAGATAGAGCAGGGGGTTAATGATGAAGAAGAGGTACAAGTAGCCAAGTCGAACGGGAAAATACGAGTCTATGTAGATTTCAGAGACTTGAACAAGGTCCGCTCATTCGTCGATGGCTTCGCAGGGTATAACCAAATCCTCATGGCAGAGGAGGACCAGCACAAAACGACATTCACCACACCTTGGGGGACGTTTTGTTATACGATCATGCCGTTTGGTCTCAAAAACGCTGTGCTACTTACCAAAGGGCATTCACGACACTATTCCATGACATGATCCACAAGGAAATAGAGGTATACGTGGACGACATGATTATCCACTCAAAAGGGACAGATGGTCAGTACTTCAGAGATATCAGAAAATTCTTCAATCGACTGAGACAACACAAGATGAGGCTCAACCCCGCAAAATGCTCATTCGGAGTGGTCAAAGGGAAAGTCTTAGGGTACATGGTCACCGAGCGTGGCATAGAAGCAAACCCCGCCAAGATAAAGGCCATCATAGACATGCCTCCACCCAGAACACAGAAAGAAGTAAAGGGATTCATGGACAGACTCCAATACATCAGTAGATTCATCAATCAACTTACTACAATGTGCGATCCTATCTTCAAGCTACTTAAGAAAAACGCACCTCAAGAGTGGACCGAGGAATGTCAAGAAGCATTCGAGGAAGTTAAGCACTACTTAACTTCCCCACCCATCCTGGTTCATTTGCACAAGGAAAAGCCCTTAAAGCTATTGTAAGTACCCAAATCCGGATCGCCAAAATCCGTTAAAAGTTAACCGAAATCCGTTAACTGGCCCGCTCCAGGTTAATCGGAACCCGTTAAGCTCCCCGTTCCCAAGCCAACGAGACGTCCCGGGACTGCCCCGTGCATCCCAACGTCGAAGCATACTCAACACACGTCGTCGCACGTAAAAGTACAGCTTCTCCTGAAAAACGCACTTTCCGGCACTTTCTAGGGGGCGTTTCGGACATTTTCCAGACAGTTATTTAAAAACGGACAAAACCGGAAATAATGGCACGAAAACCCATAACCTGGTGAGTCACAGGGACACGTGGCACGCATGCCACAGCCCTCCGATCAACATCAATCAGATTTCAGTGTGAAAAGACTAAAATACCCCTGGGATGCAGTCCCAGTCCGTCCGGACTCTTTTGCAGGCAAACCAGAAATGCCAGCAAGTCCCTCCAACTTCAAAAATACCACAAAACCCCCTGGAATTCAGGTTAAGTCCGGCTGGACTCTTTTACAATTTCACCCTATAACTACAGAGGGCTGTTAACATTTCAAAAAAAAAAAAAAAACCTTAACATTTTCTCTCCACAGCCACGGCATAAGCTAGTTTCAACCTCCCCCGATCCCTGTTTTGCCTCGATTTGCGTGAAAATCCTGTATTTCAACCAAACACGAACCAAAACACCTCGAAACACCGTTCCAAACACTAAATCGTATCCCGTATACGCCTCTCGAGTAAAAAAAGTCAACCCCTAGCCATAGGTAACACTCTCTCTCCCTAAACACTCGTTTCGTCTCGGTTTACGTGCCAGTCGCTACAACCATTTCGAACGAACGTTGTTGAAATGTAGACGTCACCGTCAACGAGGTCCGATACGTTTTAGTTCCTGATCCTCTTCTCTTCCCGTAAGAGAAGTAATCTCGGGTTAAAACGGCGTTTCGGCCCCGTTCCGTTACTTTTTATGTCATTTACAATTCCGGATCGTTTGATCCGTTGAACGTCATTTATTTTACGCAACCTTACAGTCCGAACTGTTTGGTTCGTGATAGTCATTTAACGGTCCAGATCGTTTGATCCGTTGAATGCTATTTACTTTACGCAACTTTACAATTCCGGGTCGTTTGATTCCGTCGATACCGCACTTTAAATACTGTCATTTACAAGTCCGAGTCGTTTGGCTCGTGATAGTATTTACTTATCAAAGTCCGAGTCGCAAAATGATTCGTTGATCGCATATTCATTTAATGCTTTTTCCCCGTAAAATCGCTAACAATGACATGTCCGGTTCAAAACCGGAGTTCGACATTCGAACTCTCTTTCGAAAACGCGCGAAATGACGTTTGGCATCCAAACGATCATCTTCAAACTTAAAAGTCGACATTTGACATTCAAAACTCATTTAATGCTTTTTTCCCGTAAAATCGCTAACAATGACATGCCCGGTTCAAATCTAGAGTTCGTCATTCGAACTCTCTTTCGAAAACGCGCGAAATGACGTTTGGCATCCAAACGATCATCTTCAAACTTAAAAGCCGACATTTGACATTCAAAACTCATTTAAATGCTTTTTTTCTCGTAAAATCTTTAACAATGACATGCCCGGTTCAAAACCGGAGTTCGACATTCGAACTCTCTTTCAAAAATGCGCGAAATGACGTTTGGCATCCAAACGATCATCTTCAAACTCAAAATCCGACGTTTGACATTCAAACGCTCTTTTCTTAAAAGTCAACATTTGACACTTAAGTTCAAAAAGATCAAAATCATCACTCGTGTCACTTTTCCTTAAAAAACTCCAAAACTGACGTTTGTCATTCAAACGCTCGTCTTTTCAAAAACAATCACATAATCAACGTTTGACATTCAAACCAAGATTAAGCTTGTCATTCAAGCCCCCATTTTCAAAATGCAAACACACACACAAACACACAGGCACACATTTTCGAGAAAGGTAGAAAGACTCGTCATACGAGGCGTTTCGGGTGATCTCAAAATACTCTTCCCGAAACGTAACGTGACCTCCGAACCTAACAATCTCTGGTACTTAAAAGCTTTTTCCTCGTTTTTTCTACCAATAAAAATGACACCCCTTTCAAAGCCTTTTCTAAAGTTTTTGCTACCAATAAAAACGACACCATTTTAAAAAAAAACCGTTTTTCAACATTTGGGCTCAAAATACAAAACCGCGTGACGACTCCTCTCCTTCCCGAAAGTGAGGTCTCAAACACCAACCCCGCAAAAGACAACCGCCTTTCGCCGCGCGCCAAATTCGGGTAATTTCAGTTGGCGACTCCGCTGGGGACTTGGATACTTTTTCAAAACTATCGTTGTTTTCAAAAAGCCTTCCGTGGGTCAAACTTTCATTTACCCTTCCTCATTTTTGTGTGCGTGTGTTTCTCTAAACCTCGAACGGTTTTTTCAAAAAGTGTTGCGTTATCGTCTCTTTCAAAATCATAACATGTTCGTGCATTCCCGTTCATACTTGATTTTCATGCTACATTTTGAACTGCGCATAAAATTCTTTAAGACACATTCTGAAAATCTCTGTTTTACTCAGAAAAGAATTTTAGTGACCGCACACTACTCGCACTTGCTGCCTCGGTACACCGCACTTCACGTGCACTTGCTGCCTCGGTACACTGCACACTACGACCCGTAACCCGGGATGACCGTTCAGTTGCAGCTCGATTGATCTGCCAGACACCTTTCGAGCGTGCACGGGGTCGTCCCAAACAACCCATCCTAGCCCGTGTAAGCCATGCACTCTTTGTGTCACACTTCGTCCAAGACCCCGGTTGGTTTTGGCTTAGTACGTGTCATAAAGCCCAAGTGTATGTTTTTACGCCAGGTTCCGTTACGAGTCAAGCTCGAAAGATTGAGACCGAAGGTCGTTCCCGACCCGAAGTCTTGAGCTTTTCAGCCTTGACTTTGACGCGGAGCTCTGCCGAAAAATATATCCGAAGGTTCAATGTGACACCGTGTCACCAAACCCTCAACATATGTACCGTGCCCGCCACAACTTGGCCAACGCCAAAAGCTAAAGCCTCTCGCGCAAGCGAGTCAGGAGATGTCATGCCTAAATTTTGGCACGATCCCCGCCTTAACTTAAGGACGTTGACTTTGACTGTGGCCCATGCGTCACATACATTGGAAGTTTGCGTGATCAGCTAGCCTTAAGTTCACTTTTTCCTTTGTCGGTGGAACTTGCTTGCCTTATAGGACCCTCGCTCGGGATTGTCCGTCCCGGGAAGACGACCTACAGATGGAAAATGAGGGGCTTATAAACGTAGTGACGAGATCCACTGATTAGAGCCTTAGGTTAGTTGCAAAAAAGAAGACACGATCTTTTCCAACCGATTAGGACTCTGAGAAAATGCGTTTTAAGTAAACATTAATCGGTAACTGCACATTGCACTAGCCCGAAACCTTGAGCCAAATACCCTTTTCCGAAGCCTAAACCCTGCCTTTCATTCCCTGCAGCGAGCAGAAAGTGGTTCAGAATTCCGGGTCAGCGCCTAGCCAGAGTCACAGTCACGACAGCGTCAGACAGTTCTTCGGTTCCCTCAGTTCCCTCAGCCAGAGTATTCGACATGTCTAGCTCACCGAGAAATCGTGACGGGGACGGACCCCCGCTACCGGTAACAGATATGACATTGGAAGAAGCCATCCGGGCTTGTGAGGTTCACAAGAGGCAGAAAGAAGATCAGCAGAATTTCGTAGTACAGCTTCTGAATGAGCGAGGTATAGCAGCTATCCCCGGTAGAGAGGGAGCCGAGCCGGCAGAGGCTTTGATGAGCTTTGTTTCGAGCTCGAGCTCGTTAACTTTAAACGAGCTCGAGCTTTCTCGAGCTCGAGCTCGAGCCCGGGGTATGTTCGAGCTCGGCTCGAATCAAGTTTCGAGCTTTTCGCGAGCCGGCTCGCGAGCTTTTCGCGAGCTGCTCGAACTCGAGTATTAACGAGCCGAGCTCGAGCTTCGACTTATTTTTTGAAAAAAATCTGAAAACAAACGAGCTTTATCGAGCCCTAATTCGAGTTGTAATCGAACTCGAGCCTAAACGAGCTTATATATATATATATATATATATATATATATATATATATATATATATATATATATATATATATATATATATATATATATATATATATATATATATATATATATATATACACTAAAATTCATTCGAGCTTTTAACGAGCCGAGCCCGAGTCGAGCTCAAACGAGTCGATCTAGAACAAAGCTCGTCGAACATACGAGCCGAACACGAGCCGAGCTCAAAAAAATGACGAGCTTAAAAATCGGTTCGAGCTCGAGCTCGAGTTCAACTCGAGCCCACTCGAACTCGAGCTTTCTTCGAGCCGAGCCCGAGCCGATCTCAAACAGGCTCGCGACGTGTAACAGCCCTATCCCCCAGTTAGACGGTACTTTCGTCCTAATTGAGGACGACGATTCCCCGAAAACAGTTCCTCAAACCTTCAACCAGGTTCCTCCCCCGCCAACTTACGGGATGCCTTCGAACCAAGGAAACATCCGACATAGGCTCCATGTGGCCACCTCTCGTGTGGCAACCACTGCCTATGTCAAAGCCAAGCCGTGCTACTCCCATCGCTCCCGATAACCGGTACCGCTGGACCATCTCAAACAAATGCCAATATCCTCCAATACCCTCCTGGGTTCATCCCATTGCCTATACACGAATCCCAAAACACCGGGGACAAACCCGATACACTCCAGAAAAGGCCCCCATATATCCACATATATCGAGCCTCCCACCTCCAATCACTACCACTCACATAGTAGCACCCGGCGCTGAGCCTCAAAGTCCACCATTGGACCCAACCTTAGCCTAGATGGTCGAGCAGATGAAAGACCTGAAGGCCAGTATGAGCAGCTCAAAGCAAGAAACGCTCAGATCCACAGATCCGGGAATGGTCACGCCTCTCCCTGCCAAGTTCAGAATGCCGGAGATGGACCGATTCGACGGAACCGAATGTCCTCAAACGCATGTTGACACCTACGTTCTCGACATGAGATCGAAAGGAGCAACCCTCCAAAAAATGGCCGATCACTTCCAACATACGCTCAAGAGTTCAGCGTTACGATGGTTCCTAAGGTTCAAGCTTGCAGACCGCCATGCCTGGGATCAGATCAGTAACATCTTCCTAGAACGGTACAGATCCAACTTAGAGTTGGAAACAAGTCATCAGGACTTAATCACCACCGAGCAGAAAGCAGATGAAAGCGTCGGAGAATTCTACAAGAGGTGGAGTTAGAAACTCTCCGAGATCATGGAGCCACTCTCCAAGGATGAACAGATGCGAATCTTCCAGTCCTGCTTAAGACCGTCCATCAGAACCCTCATCAGCCATCACTTCTTCCCAGATCTCTGGGCCATGGTCAATGCCTGCTCACAGTTCGAGAAGGATCTCAAGGAAAAATTGGCTCTTTGCACCGGCCATACGAGATACTGCGATCAGCGGTTGCATTCGATCACTTCCAGCCCCGAAAAAGGGAAAGATACGTCTGTCAACTACATTCATCAAGGACAGCAGTCGGGTAACAGAAACCCAGTCCCACAAAGCAACAACTCCACTCCGAAGTAGCCTTCCGTACACTTCGACAAGTTGGACATGCCGCTGAGTAAGATGCTTGAAGGTTTGATCAAGGAAGGCCTCCTCAAACCCGTTGCAAACTACAAACCCAAGAATCCCATAGTCAACGCTGACAAGAGCAAGTACGCCTTCCACCAGTATCATGGCCATACCACCGACAATTGCATGGGGTTACGGTACGAAATTCAGAATTTGATAGAGGAAGGAAAATTGGAGCGTCCCCGTGGACCCAATACAGTCGGAAACCCTTTTTCGAACAACAACAGTGTGAACTCCATTGAATGGGTGCCAAAGAAGATTGCCGCAGAGCCAGTTCCTCCGCCTCTTCCAGCCAAGTCCTCATCAAATGTCCACATCAGTTACGATGTTTGTGATTGCTCTGAATGCCTTGAGTACGAGTTCCAAGACATGAACAGGGGTGATTCTCCCAGAAAGCAAAAGAATAAGTCTTCTCAACAGAAACTGAAAGAAAGATATGAAGCTGGAGACACCAGTGTGGGTACACTCGGAGAGCCATCCGAGAAGTTCGATTACTACGTACTCTACTCCATCCAGTCCTCCCTTCCTCCAGGCCACGCAGCTTTAGAGCAGACAGGGGTGGGAAAGCCGAAAATTCCTGCTGACACCAGAATTCAGGCCTCAGGGCTCCGGAATACCTCAAATCTTGACAACCTCACTGCCAGTCAGAAGCCTAACCCCCCGCGGGATCAGCCCAAGTTCAATCTACCCAACTTCAGAGCAGGAGCCGATAAAGGAAAGTCAAAGTCAGCTTGGCACTCGCACTCAATCAACGTGCTAACCAAGGGCGGCCACCGTCGCAAGCAGCCTCAACACAATCTCGAGGCACCACCAAAAGCTTTACCTCGTAAGAGGAAGACAGGAAACGGATGGCTTGATGACTCTCCTTCTCCGAAAAGAGATCAGATCTACGATTCCCGACTGTATGGCAGTATGCTCACCTTCTGTGATGAAGACCTGCCGAGAGATGCCTCAGGGCACAATGAAGCTTTGTACATCACTCTTCGGCTAAACACCATATCTCTCCCTGGAGTATTGGTAGACAACGAATCAGCAGTCAACGTCCTCCCTCTCAGCATGATGCGAGCCCTACGCATCGATGAAGGCCACATGATTCCATCTACCCGGACTATCCATGCCTACGACAGCACGTCTCATCCCATCCTGGGGACGGTGACTCTGGAGCTCTGGTTTGAAACCCAAATGGTGCCAGCAAAATTCCACGTGATGGACATTCCGTCCGAATTCACAGCTCTGTTGGGACGCCCTTGGCTACACCACATGAAAGCCATAGCTTCCACTCTCCATCAGTGCGTCAAGTTCATTAACCGGCAAGGAGATCTAGAAGTCATCAGAGGGGACAGTTTCCTCATAGGGAACGAAGCCGAGACAACAGCCAAGCGTGCTCGCAGCCAGGCACCGGGGCTACCTCCTTCAAGTCGACCAAGGGACTATCGGGCCAAATCTCATCAGAATCCCTCAGAGTCCGGAGATGCTAACTATATCAACGTCCTCGAGCAAGCAGACCCTGAAGCAGTCAGATACATCAAGTTCAACTGCCATTTCCAAAACTTGGAAGCAGATTGGAAAGAAACCTTGAGCATCGCAATGATGCGGGCACGCAAACCCCCTGTCTCCGATCGGAGATTTGTCAGCATCCTTCAATCCTACTCTCTGGCCCTGCCAGGCGAAGAGATCTGCGTAATAAAGGTCAAGAAGCATCGTCACACTCGTGATGAAAGTATGGAAGTCGTATGGGATGTCCTCCATGAGGAATTGCCCGCTGAGCCCCTCTTCTCAAGCGAAGGGCATGATGTTTTTCTAGCAGCTCCAGCATCGCGGCAGAATGCGAGACGTCCTTATGTCTGGGCTGAGCCGTCAGACGACAACGAATCAGGACTCTCCGGAGTCGAGGACATGGCAGACCCGCAAGAAGATCCCTACATACATATGCTCAGTTTCGAGGATGGCACCAGTTCCGATGATGTCAACTACGACGAGGGCTCCAATACCATGGAAATTGTCAAGCTCAACATCCCGTACAGGCAGTTATCCGGCGAATGGAAACAACTGGTTGACACGATAAAGACCCCTCTGATCAAGTAACTGACGACGACTTCGTCAACATTATATTTTCCAGATATCCCGATGATACCAAGGATCCGATCATTATTATCAGATTCTGCAATACCAAAGTTACCCTCGACGACTGCCTGCTCATGGTAAACGAGGCCCTGGCCAATCGAACTCAGAGCTCATCATCACTTTCGACTTCCAGCCCCAGTGGCAACCGGCCCGTGCCGTCAGTCAAGCTTACAGCCAAGAGTGCCGCCAAGGTCAAGGGCACCAGCAAAGGAGACAAAGCTCCTCACCCTGCCACAAATCAGATCAACCTCGGGAACGCTTCCGGTAGCTACCCTGAAAACATCTGTAAAAGTCTTCCCCGCAAGACAGATCAATATTCTGACAAAAGGAATGATCACCTCAGCATCAACATGCTCAAGTTCGACCCTGCTCCCAGCCATCACGGCCACGGACTCAGGCACCCCTCCAACAAACTGCTAGCTTTGATAGACTTGGCGATCGAACGAGATCACGAGACTATCAACATCGCAAAATTCAACACCCCAGTGGGTTCAATCAAGCAGATATGGGCGAACTTTTTGGTAACCGAGATCAAGGAGGGCCGCATGGAATGTCCCAGCCCAACTTCCTTCGTCAATATAATCCAAGTGTTTTTTCCATTCGGGGATTTGGACGTGATCACAGTTCTAGACACTAGTCAGACGGCGCGCACCTACAGAGACTGTTTAGCTCTCGCAAGGAAAGCCCTCATGGAACTAGCCGCTCAAGAAAACCGTCTCTGGGACGAGAACCAAGCTCAGAAGACCCACAGGGACCAATCCCTTAAAGTGTCACAAGAAGCTTCAGACAGAAAGCTAGAGGCCACTCTAGACCAGTTCGACCTTAAGGGTTTTGCTCACGGCAACTTCCTGGACTACCGTCTTTTCCCATCCCACCCCCTCTGGCAAGGGAGGGCGGTCAACGGTCCCGGAGACCTAGGAGATGGGATGACACAGCACAAGGAATACCTAGCCAAATAGCATGAAGAGTACCGTTTATCTCCCGAGAAAAGCAAGTTCTCTCGTGAAAGCGACGACAAAGACGATGAAACCATTCTCTTCCATTTGGGAGGATGGGGACGAATCATTTCCGCTCTCAAACTAAAAGGCCAACTGAGGGAGGAAGGTCTATTCAAAAAGAAAAGAAAGATGGAAATACATCTCCAAAGAACTACTCAAGGAGATTCCACAGACCGCGGCATTCGTTTACGATACGATCAACTCGGGACAAGAACCAGCCATACATGGGCGGATGTTCGGGAAGCCGTGTACTCACCTTCCGACATACCCGCCACTCGTATAAAGCGTAAGGGAAAGCTCTCCCGATGGAAGTTTATCTAGACCGCCGCATACGCTCAAGGAAGCACTTGTCTATTCTCACACGGGAAGAAACGCAGCGCTAACTCTCGACGCAGGCTCTACCGCAAGAAAGTTGATCCGGGCTAAGAGTGGAGGAAAATTAGCAAACCATGGAATATCGCCAAACCCAACTCCGTAATGCCCCGAGCATGCTCAAAGAAGAAGCGAAAGAAGCGCGGTATACCATGAAGAGATCAAGGAGACAGCTCGCATGAACCAAGAACTCTAACCTCCCCCGAGGGTCGCCAGAATGCACATTCCCAGCCCGGCAACCACCGCTGTGCACCGACGCTCGAACACTGCGTCAAACCATAAACTCCCTCCCCATAGAGGCACCCAAGCGCAATATCCCGGGACAGAATCCGAAAGCCGCCGAAGCTCCCGGAATGCATCCACAAATAACGAATTGAGAGAAGACATATGGCCCTACGCTTCGAGGAATCCTCCTCTCGACTATGGCTCAACCTCGTAGCGAATTGCCTGTCAAGGGACCAAGCCCGATGTCGCCGTCCCGAACCCGATCGGTCAAATCCATGCATTACCACCTAAGGCCACTAAAAAGCCGACGGAGCCGAACCGCAACCCGCCTCGCCCGAAGACACAAGTTCCGTGAAAGAGGACCCGATCCTCACTCGCCTCAAGCACCCTGTGCGAACATTTCCCTTTGGTCCCCGCTCACATCCTCATATCCTCACAAGCTCAAGCTAGAGGAAAGTCTGGCCCGCACCATGGTCCTCGTGGACGCAACCCCGCACGAAGTAATTCGATGATCGGCAACATCCACTACTAAGCAACATTATCACCTTCACGCATTTGGACCTCACAAAATTGGGGCCTAATCACAATGAGCCGCTACATCACAGCCCAGCTGGACGAGCTGCCGCTTCCCCGTGTGTTGGTAGACGGAGGTTCCGAAATGAATGTCTTGCCCGCCAAGATGATGGACCCGCTTGACATCAAGCCCACGTAGATTCAAGCCTTCATTCCACACCGTCAAGGCCTACGACTCCACTTCCCACACAGTTCTCGGGGTTGTTACTCTAAATATCTGGTTCAAAAAGCGGATGATCCCCACCGAATTCCAAGTGTTGGACATTCCTATGACTTTCACAGCCATCCTGGGGCGACCCTGGCTGCATCAAATAAATTGCGTGGCATTCACCCTTCACCAATGTATCAAGTTCATGCAAGGCAACGAGCTAACCAACGCCTACGGCGATGCGCTACCACCGAGGGGACCAGCACCAACGGCATTCCAGTGTTAGAAATCAAGCATGATGATGATATGGCATTAACTGGATTCACCTTGGAAACTTCCAAGATCCAAATATACAACGTGGACCTTCCACTGTTTCAAGAAAAAATCCCTCCCGCTATGAAGATGATGAAACTCATGAACTTCATCCCAGGACTGGGGCTCGGCAAAAGGTTACAAGGCCAACACCAAGTCATCGAAGTCAAGGAACACACTACTGCCAGGCTCTGCTTATGTGCCAACACCACCGACATCGAGAAAACAAAAGGCTCGCCCGCACCAAGGCAAAGAAGCCCGCAAATGGGAACCTCCAACGGCCCACCCAACCTCCAACCTCACAGCTTCGACCTCGCTCATTACTTCACCAAGGGAACCGACAACAACCGAGGGGACCGACAAGGGAACCGAACCGAGGGGACCGGAACCGACAAAGAACCGAGGGGACCGAAAGTGGAACCGATGAAGATGAGAAAGAAGCAGGAAAGTCAAGACAGACTACGAAAGGATGGAAAAGCTAGCACGGACCTCAAGCGCTTCGTAGGACTCAAGGCTAATCCGAGAAGTGGGAGCTTTCCTCGACATCACAACTCTACCTAGACCAATTGCCACCACAGTTCAAAGATGAGTACACATTCAAAGGAATCCCAGACATAGAAGAGCACTCGAGACACTCTTCATGGGAAATAGACTATTCGGGTCACCGCCGAGGCCACATTCGAGACAAGAACTCCAAAGTAGAAGGAACCGTAATTCATAGAAGACGCCTCGCCGGACCCGCTCTACGTAGTCTTTTTGAAGAAGTCATGGAGGTGCCAAACCTCGATTGACTGGGCCCGAAACAAAGATGATCGCCATGATCGGGACAGCAGGCTAAGCCTCCCGACCCCGAACCCTCATCAAGCATCCAAAGAATGCCATCAAGAACCGGGTAACTTTCACCTGACCAAGGGCAAGCCAGCGTAAATGGAAGACAAGCCGGGCTCGCACCCACATCTCCCTAAACCCTGTCTCAAACCCTCTCGAAGCCGCCCTTGTTAAAGTCCAAAGTCCTCTCGAGTCATCCAACGGCCTTACGCCGAAGACTATGATAATGTAGCCAACAATGTATTCCCGTTCGCATTTAATGAAAAGTCTGACCTTTCAGAGTATCCCCTCATTGCCACTTTAACAACTGATAAGTTAACAAACAACTTAAAAGACGTTAATAATGACTCACTTGATAAAGAAGCATTACATTAAATGAACAATACATTAAAGAAGTTCTCAAGCGTGTAGTAAACCAAGAGGACAATCGGGCCCAATGCGCCGAAGAGGTTATGACTCAAAGTGGAACCCGGGATCGGTCTTGCAAGAGCCTAAAGAGACACAAGCCGTGGGCGCTTACTCTGCGGTGCAAGTAAAAGAAGCCCCGATAAAACCTCCTCTAGAGTATGTTGACGTGTTTGCACCGGTCATATCAGACATGCCAGACTCAGTATCCCTCAATCGTTAGCACAAAACGAATTCCCCTGGATCTCAGTAATCCAAGCACATGGCTCACAATGTAAAGTGCGCAAGATCAAGCTTCAGAGTGGTCCTTGCAAGTGAAAGAAAGAGATTGAGAAAATGCTCCCGAGCGTCGGTTTCATCGTGAGTGATTGAGTACTCGAATTGGCTCTCCAACATCGTCACGGGCCACCAAGGCCAATGGAAAGGCTCGATGTCACATGGATTTCCGGATCTCAACAAGGCCACTCTAAAGATGATTTCCCACGCCTAACATCGACATACCTGCCGACACTAGTAAGTACCCCAATGTTGGATCACCCCTTTCAAACACACGGAAACACCGCACTCATCCACGCAGCCTCGAGACCTCTCACTCAAAACCCTCTCAAAACCCTCTCAAACCCCCAACCAAACCAAGGGAGGAGCCTTCCTCGGGATAAAAGGGACAAAAGGACCTTTGGGAATTTTCAGAAATCGGAAAAGCAATTAAGGTCCGTACGGACCTCTTTGTTTCAATGATTACTAAATCCCCTTAAAGTCCACAATATTCCCTCAAATCCCTAAGAAATGATTACTCCAAATGCAGAGTTGGTCCGTACGGACCTCTTTGCATGCAAGATGGTCCGTACGACCTTATTGCTCAGTGGGACACCATCATTCCGTAATATTCACCATCATTGCATTCCTCAAATCGAGGAAATCCGGGGTATTCGGATAACCAAGAAGGTCCGTACGGACCTCTTTGCTCCGAAATTTTTACTATAAATGAGGGCTTCCCCCTCCTCATTTTCACACACCTCCCTTCTCTCTTCCTCCCTTAGCCTTCGGCTCCCTCTAAGTCCTCTCGAGGCACTCCCGCCCCTTTCGATCCTTCCGAGGCCTTCCGAGCTCCCTTGTGGTGCTCCGGCCTCCCGAGCGCTCCCGCGACGCTCCCGCCGCCCCGAGGCACTCTCGAGGTACTCGAGGCCCCTCGTGGTACTCCGAGGCCTTGCTCGGTCTTTCCACCTGTCCCGCTCTTTCCGAGTCAAACCGACGATCCCAAACCACGCCGAAACTCGCCCGAGTGACTCCCGCCACCACAACGCACGCCGAACCTCTCGCCCGAGTGATCCCGACGCATCCCCACGCACGCCGAATCCTCTCGCCCGAACGCAGCCTTTACAACCTCAACTCACGCCGAAACCCGTCCGCGTACAACCGGCCCTCCCGGCAATCCCGATCCATACCGAACGCTACTCCGACCTCAAACACTATTCCCAAGTCGAAGACAGACACGAACCAACATTGGTAAGGCTTCCTTCCATTACTATTTCAATACATTTCCATACATAGCATACAATGTAGACATCCGATACAAAGATGCATTTTTAAAAAGCACACACACACACACACAACATTTAAAGGATATTAGGGTATCCGAAAGACTCGCTTTTACGAGGCTACTCTGGGTGAGCTCTAATATTCTAATATTCTCTTCCCGGGAGTCATCTCGACCTCCGAACTCAAAATCTCATCACACAAAAACAGCTTTAAAATTATCTTTAAACCGATGCCCTTTTTCAATGTTTTGGGCTTAATAAAACTGCGTGGCGACTCTACAAATGCGAAAACAAACGGCGAGACACTTCCAACGCGAAAGATGCCAGATGCCGGCCGCGAGGCCTTCTGATCCGGTAATTTCACTGGCGACTGGGAATATTTTTGTTTTAAAACTTTTAAACAAAACAAAAGATTTTTAAACGATGATGAGGGTCAAACTTTCATTTTACCCCTTCCTTTAACTCAAGGTTGTGTGTGTGCACGTGCTTCGTTTTTATTTTACAAAAAAAAATAAAAAAAAAAAAAATGCATCAATATACATTCGTGCATACATTTAAAATTCTTCAAAACTTCGTTTACTCGTAAAAGAATTTTTAGAGACCGCACACTACGCGCACCGCCGCTCGGTTACACCAAGACTCTACTGGCACGGCTGCATTTACACCGCACACTATGCGCACCGCCGCCTGATACACCGCACACTACAACCCTTAACCCGGAGTGGTCTCGCTTGCAGCCCGTTAGGTCTTCCTAGGCCTCTTGGGCGCGCACGGATCATTCCAAACATCCCATCCTAGCCAAGCGTCAACCCCGCACGTTTGAGTCTTGAGTCACACTCGCCCGCACTGCTGGTTTTACCCAGCCCGTGTCATACACTGATACATATACCATGCCGCCATTTTCTCGAAAGTCAAGGCTCGAACTCAAGATCCTCGCAAGCAAAGCGATGAAAGGTCATGCTAAAATCTGACTCGATCTTGATTTCAAGTTACACCTGCACGATGTTCCGTCCCGATATACATCCATGCTCGCATGACACCATGTCATCACGCTTGATACGTCGCCATGACGATATGACTCCACCCAACGCCTAACGTCACGTATCCCTTGCGCAAGCAAGGTAAAGAGAGGTCATGCCGAACTCACTCCGATCTTGACTCGTGGCCGGCTCTGGGCTCACTATTCACATGGCTAACGCATCAAAACGAACATGACAAAGCTCGGTCCTTAGGTTCGATTTTCTTTAGGCCGGTGGAAACCGCTTGCACTATAGGACCCTCGCCCGGGGCCGCCCACCCCGGGATGTCGAAATACAGTGCAAAACGAGGGCTTATAGCCGCACGTATGGTTCCATCGACCTGTGATCTAGCATAGTTGCGAAAACAAGAGCAATCTTTTCCAACCTACCTAGGATTCTCGAGAAAACATGTTTTAAGTAAATTAAAACAACAAAAAAAAATCAAAAATAAAAGAAACGGAAACCGCATGCCACGTGAGCTTTCCTCTTTTATCCCGTTAGGCCATTCCCATGTCTAAACCTTGCCCATCACCCTCCACTTAACAGAGAGTGGTCGAGAGTACCCGGAACCCGTCTCCTGCTGTCAAAACAAAGAAGGTCCTACCTCCTTCCCACTCGCTTACCAGATACCACACTCCCACGGCTAAGTCGGATAACAACGGATGAGAACGGACCTTACCCCCAAGAAATTTCCCAACATTGGAAGAAGTTTGGCAGTCCTCATGGCTATTGAGAAACGCCAAGGTGAGCAACAAGCTCGATCGAAGGTGCCATGCACCACTTCTAACCTTAGCCACCCAACTACTCGGGGCTTCCTAAGCCACGCATCGCTCCTACACTCTAACATCTCTCATTGTTTCCCAGAAGTCAACCTGCTCACTCTCATACGAGCCATGCGCTATGACGTAAGGCCACAAGACCTTCCGCAGGAAAAGCTCGCCCATCCAGCCTCCCGAGGTCCCTACTACCGCCGAACAACGAACACATCTCGTGGGACGTCTCGCGACAGAAGGCTGTGTCCGGAAATGGAATTCTGTGATGCAATGAACGAGGGCTGCCCTCGACGAAAGAAGAAGCTATCTTCTCAACAAAAACCGAAAAGAGGTACGAATCAGATCCCACGCCGGAACCCTTGAGAACCCTCAGAAAGTTTGACTACTATGTCATCTACTCCAAAGAATCTCCCTAGCCTAGTTCTCGCACAGGCCACTGGCAATGCTGCTTCCATGATCACTGGGACGAAGCTGCACCGCCACCGAAGGCCCGGGTCCAGATAATCCAACCCCGTCTTGGGAAGATCTCAAAGCCACTATTGATGCTTCAAGAAAAGCCATGACAAAGGAACGAATTGAAATGCGCAGCCTCGCCTTACGCCAATCGTGCTCCTCCCACTACGTAAACGGGAGAGACAAGCAAAACCATAAGTCCAGAGGTGAATGTTCCGACACGTTCCTGGCCAAATCCTGCAACAATCCTCCACGGGACAAAGACAAAAGGCCACCCATACCCGGAGCCACGAACCGAAAAGGGACCCTACGCCAAAGAAGCCGAAACCTTCGACCCAAAGGTCAAGATCCCTGCCTCTTGACACAGCCTAGCGCACTCAGCTAACATCTCGCTTCCGGTCCTTACTCACTTCATCTTTACCCGCACAAGCTCAAGTTGGAAGAAAGCTCGGCCTGCACTACGGTTCCCATCACAAGGACACCCGATGAAGCAGCCGCATGATTGGCAACGTCAATTACAAAGAATATCATCACCTTCACGAGCTCGATCTTCCAAAATTTGGGCCGACCACAACGAGCCTCTCTACATAACAGCTCAACCGGACGAGCGCCGTCTCCCACGGGTGTTGGTAGATGGGGGATCATCCATGAACGTCCTTCCAGCCTAAAATGATGGATTTGCTAGGGATCAAAGCAACCGATCTAAAACCCTCGACTGTGCAATCAAGGCATACGACTCAACATCCCGCCCAGCCTTGGGAATAGCCACCTTGAACTTGTGGTTTGGAAAACAAATGGTCCCGACGGATTTCCAAGTCATCGACTATCTCCGATCACCTTCACTGCCATTTTTGGGACGCCTGCTACACTCGTATCAATGGGGTGGCATCCACTCTCCATCGCTGCAGTTCGTCCATAAGGAACAGATCTTACCATCATCTACGGAGATAGCATAGTCAACGAAAGGTGATCGAAACAGTCCAACGGGCGTCCCGGCTTTTAGAAATCAAACCCGACGATGATGGCATGATGCTAATGTGGTTCTACCATATCGAAAGCCCAAAGGCGCCAAGGGCAAGCCAAGCATAGACCGCTTTTGATTTGGGACAAGATTCCTCTCCCCCGATGAAAATGATGAAGCACATGGTAATCATATCCCTAGGGCTCTAAGGCTTTGGGAAAACTGCCATCAGTGGGCACTCAACGTATCATCACATATTCAAAGAATGTATGTAATACCTGCGCACGGGCTCGGGATACTTCCCTACTTCCCGATACACATTGCGGAGGACAAGCGAGCCGGCACGTAAACGCTTCCACAGATAACAAAAGCAGGCTTGCACGCAATCTCCGATCTTTCGCCTCCACAAGCCTTCGACATGACCAAGTACTTCACAAGGAAGGCCCCAACTTGGAAGTTAAGATCCTGTAAAAGGAATGTAGCTGGACAAGCACAAACAAAGTCTGCCGACAACTATGGACAAGCCTCCAAAGTTAGACCTTGCAAGATCTCAGAGGCCTTCAAGCCAAATCTCGTCTCGAAGAGCATTCTCGACACACCGCTTCGCTGGATCCACAAAACTACCACTATTCTACAATGAATTTTGGTTCGAAAACTCTCTCTTGGCGGAAGAATTCAAAAACTCTCGTCAACACTCGCTTCAAACAAACTGGGACGGTAGTTCCGTGCATTCGAGCTGCTAGTAATGCCCAAGACAAAAGCAAAGAGACTCGGGCAGACGATGCTGGGACGAAGCCACTCGCTTCCACCTCGCTTTTCAAAGAAGAAATCGAGATGCCTGGATCTAATCGATTTTGCTTTCGATAACTCGTGATAGCAATGATCGGGAACGGTGACATAAAGCCTTTCAAGCCCCATCTCCTATCAAGCTCATGGCCACTCAATAACCGGGCCACCTTCTCCCACCTACCGCCAAAGAAAAGGGACACGATCGAACAACTTGGTTCGAATTTCGAGTCCTGAAGTCTAGTTGTCAAAACTCATCCCGAGTCCACAATACTACAATTTGAGTCTCTCGGAAGCCATTCGATGGCCTCACGCTGAAGATTACGAACTCATTGCCAATAATGTATTCCCGCATGCTTCTAATGAATGCCATTCGATCTTTCCGAGTATCTCTCTCACGTATCTTTTAAATAAATCGATAAATTAACTAACACACAAACAAGCTAATAACGATTCACTTGATAAAGAAGCGCATACATTAAACGAACAATACATTAAGCACATCTTTAAGCATGTTGTCAAACGAGAGAAAACCGGGCCCAAGCCGCGAGGAGGTTTTAACCAAAGTGAATTTGGGAACCGCCAAGAGCCAAAAGAGACGCAAATCGGAAGTTTCTTCACCGGCACAGAGCAAGACGCATTGACCACCGCTCAAAGAGTTCGTGGACGTGTTCGCTTGGTCTTACCGAGACATGCCCGGATTAGATCCTAACATTGTAGAGCACCGGATCCCTCAATCCCGAGGCTAAGCCCATCAAGCAAAAGCTACGCCGAATCAAGCCGTAATGGTCTTTACAAGTCAAAGAGGAGATCGAAAAATGCTCCGTCGGCTTCATCAGTGGTGATCGAGTACCCCACATGGCTCTCCAATATCGTCACGGTCACCAAGGCCAATGGAAAAGTACGCCGTTGCGTGGACTTCCGAGATCTCAACAAAGCAAGTCCCAAGGACGATTTTCCACTACCCAACATCGACATGTTGGTAGACACTACAGCCCAATTTCGAAGTCAAGTCCTTCGTGGACGGTTTTGCCGGCTACAATCAAATCAAGATGGCCGAAGAAGACCAAGAAAAGACAAATTTTCACAACCCCTGGGGAACCCATCACACATACGCAATGCCGTTCGGACTAAAGAACGCCGGGGCTACTCTACCAACGGGCAAAGAACCGCCCTCTTCCACGATATGATCCACAAAGAGATCGAAGTGTACGTCGATGACATGATCGTTCACTCAAAGGGATCGACGGACAACACCTCACACCGAGAAAATTCTTCAATCGCCTCCGAAAACACTCAATGAGGCTTAACCCCGCCAAATGCACATTTGGGGTTAGCCGAGGCAAGGTTTGGGATACATGGTCACCGAGAGAGGCATCGAGGTGGATCCTCAAAAGATCAAAGCTATCATCGAAATGAGACCACCGCAAACTCGACAGAGGTGAAAAGCTTCATGGGCCGCCCGCAATATATCGCCCGCTTCGTCAACCAATTGACCTCTATGTGCGAGCCAATCTTCAAGCCGATGAAGAAGAACGCCGACATCGAATGGAACTCGAATGCCAAGATGCCTTTGAAAAATAAAAGCATACCTTGTGAGTCCTCCGATTCTCTGTCCTCCCCACGAGGAAAAGCCCTTTGTTGCTATACCTAGCGTGGCCAGGCACCGCGGTTGGAGCCATGCTCTGTCAAGAAAAGAAGGAGTCACGGGTCGAAACGCCATCTACTTCGTCGGTCGAAAGTTTCAAGGCGGCGAACTCAATTACTCGGCCCTCGAGAAAACTGCGCGGCTACGGTATGGGTTGTCGGGAAACTACGGCACTACATGCGGTCGCACACGGTACACTTGGTTTCCAAAATGGACCCGGATCAAGTACCTCTTCGACAAACCATCTCTGTCAATGAGGCTCGCAAATGGTCTTTCTTCCTAGCGGAATTTGACATCAAGTACGTAAACCAAAAGTCAATCAAGGGACGGGCCATGGGTGAACAAGCGGCGATTTCCCAACCGACGAGGCTCGAGGCCCCGAACCACAATTTCCGGACGAGGGAATCTTCGCAATCGAAGGCGAAAATCGATGGCTTGTTCTTCGACGGAGCGGCCAACAAAAAGGAAACGGCATCGGTATGCTCTTGGTGGATCCCAGACGAGCACACCCCAATTGCTATAAAGCTCAATTTCGAGGTAACCAACAATGCCGCCGAATATGAAGCTGCTGACTTGGACTACAAGCCGCACTCGAGAGGAATGTCCGAAGCTCGAAGTTTATGGGGACTCGGCCTTGATCATCAACCAAGTCTCCAACAAGTGGAAAACCATAGACCCGGGCTTGCAAAAATACCATGCACATGGAGGACCTCATCACACAATTCGAAGAGGTCACCTTCCATTACTTGCCAAGAGACCGAAACGGGTTTGCGGATGCCTTAGCCACCTTGGCCTCCCTTGTGGAAATCCACGAAGGAAAAGCAATCAAACCCTTCAAAGTCGGACGAAAGGAAATTCACGCCTCTTGTTGTGAGATCGAACCGGAACCTAAGCCCGTCAATGAGCCATGGTATAACCCGGATCTTCCAATACCTCAAGAACGGGGAAACCACCTTCATGAACAAGGGAGACCCACACGCAGAAGGGATCAAAACCAAGAGCATCATGGCCCTAAAACGCCTCGCCTCTCACTTCGTCATCCTCGGGGACATGTTATACAAGAAACGCTACCATGGGCCACTCCTACGTTGCGTCAGCCAAGAAGAAGCAGACAAATTCATGAACGAAGTCCACAATGGGGCTTGCGGTCCCCACATGAACGAGCCACGATGCAAATCATTCTCGGGATGGGCTACTCTTGGATCTCCGTGGAGCGGTGCATCCACTTTGTCGAAAGGCTGCGACAAGTGCCAACGGTTCTCCAACCTCAATCATCTACCGCCCCACGATCTCTCTTGCATGACTACACCTTGGCCCTTTGCCACTTGGGAATTGACGTCATCGGGAAAATCGCTCCGCCCGGGCGGCAACGGTCACGAGTTCATCTTAGTAGCCATCGACTACTTCACCAAATGGGTCGAAGCCAAGTCCTACAAGGTACTCACCTCCAAGAAGGTCGCGCATTTCCTCAAGGAAAACATCATATGCCGATACGGCATCCCAAATGAGGTCATATCGGACAACGGCTCACACTTCGAAGGGAATTCGACGGCTGGCTGGCTGAATTCAAGATCACACGTCACAAATCTTCTCCCTACCGGCCACAAACAAACGGCGCCGTGGAAGCGGCAAACAAAACCCTCGAACGGATCATCCGAAAAATGACCACCCGAGGACGAGATTGGCCCGAGAAGCTGCACCTTGCACTTTGGGGCTACCGCACATCGGTCGGAAACGGCCACGGGAGAAACCCCATTTGCCACGACATACGGGATGGAAGCGAGTCCTTCCCGTCGAGCTGGAAATTCCCTCACTCCAGAG
The DNA here is from genome assembly GCA_022495995.1 of Adenophora triphylla var. japonica. Taxonomy (NCBI): domain Eukaryota; kingdom Viridiplantae; phylum Streptophyta; class Magnoliopsida; order Asterales; family Campanulaceae; genus Adenophora; species Adenophora triphylla. The sequence goes on from JAFEMH010006448.1 coordinate 119,810, forward strand.
TCTTTGTGGAAAATGACATCAACGAAGTCGAATGGCTCGAAGCCGACATGACGAATTGGCTCTGCTAGACGAGCGACGACTAAAGGCCATGGAACACGTCCAGGAGCCTATCAAAGCGGGATGGCTAGAGCTTTCGACAAGAAAGTCAAATCCGAGACATCGGGGAAGGTGACCTTGTACTCAAAGAAAAGCCTCCCACTCGAACCAACCCACTTTGGGAAAATGGGAACCCACATGGATCGGCCCTTTCGTGGTTGAAAGATCTTCTCCGGAGGCGCCATGAAGCTAACGGACCTAGACGGCAATCCCTTCATGAATCCGGTCAACGGAAGCAAACTTCGCGATACTTCGCCTGAAGAAGAACATGTGCATCTCTTGGCACTCCATGTAGTGTCGAACTACGCGGACTGAGCCCTCTAGTCAGGAGGAACGTAGGCAACCTTAATTGGTCCGGTCTAAAAATACACAAAAAAGTCAAAAGTTTGAATGTCAATCAAGACCTCCATCAAGCTCCGCACTTTTCAAGAACACGCCCCCGGCGGTCACCTTGACCAAGTCAAACGACGGCGGCAACATCAAGGACATCCGAGGGTCACTCGGCATCAAACGGCGGCTCATGTACGCTTCCAAGCCGGGGGCTTGTCTTCGCCCTCACGCGCTTCAAAAAAAAAAAAAAAAAAAAAAAAAAAAAAAAAAAGAGAGCTCGAGCAAGGGCTCACAAAAAAAAAAAAAAAACAAAAGAAGCTCAAGCGAAGGCTGCGAAAGAGGTCAAGAGCCCGACGCCAACAAGAGGCAAGGAAGCTACGAAAAGACCGTCAAAACGACTTGTCGAGGAGCATTCAACCTCTCGGCCAAGCACAAAGCCTCGGCAAAGGGGATTGCCGTCGGGGCCCAGGCTTCGGTCCGCGAATGCAACGAAAAGTCCAAAGATGGACGCCGACAAAGTGCACAACGAAGCAAAGGCAAACAAGAGATCTTGCGTCTCGACAAAGCTTTAAAAGTAAATCACAAATCACTAACGGTTACAACATTTCTTGATGAGTTCAAGCACGGTCTACTCTCAAGTTCACAACATGCTAAAAGACGGCTTAATACATTTAACTAATAATGTGTTTGCAATGCAATGAATGGATACCTAGGAGGTCATTCCGCGCCATCTGCGCTTGTCCCTCGCCATTCTTTCCTTTCTTCCCTCGTCCCGGCGAGTCTTCTTTCGCTCACGTGAACCAACTCTGCGTCTCTCGGTCAGAGATGCAGGGTCCTCCCGTAGAGTCAAATAATCCGGTAGCTCTCGGGGCTTCATTCGCCGTGCTTCGGCTCGGATCTCCTCCTGCGAGTACGCCAAAGAGGACCTCTCCCTGTCGGTCGGTCAACTCTAGTCTCGTAGTCAAACAAAGTGTCTCCCGTCACATCGAAGGGTCGGACCGGGCTTCGGCACTCCTAAGGCAATAGCTACTACGGCAAGCCGGGTCCCGAGAATCGCTACACGCTGCTCTCCAAGACCACTTGGGGCCCCGACACGGCTTTGCTCATACCGGGCCGGATGCGAGTCGTCAATACAACGCTCCCAGACGTCTAAGGAGTACCACGGGAGGGAAAGCGGAATACTTCCATACCCTCGGAAAATACAAGAAGGCACACGAAGGCCATACAAAGAGGAACTACCTCCGCGGTAGCAAGGTCATCCCGGCCCAAACAAGGCTCTGCTTCATCCCAAGCTGCCGGGAAACAAGCGACGGAATATAGAAGGAGGACCAAGACAAACGGAACTCGACAACGTAGGACCCTTCTGCAAGATCCTCCTGGTCTCGATCCTCCGGTGCGGAACCCACCGGCGGATCGATGCGTACCAGGCTGTGCCATCCATCTCTCCCGGGCGGGTGATCCATATCCAACACAAGAGGTCGGCGAGCAAATGACCACGGGCTAAACGACGTCGGAGCCTCGGGCATGGCTGAAGTCTCTCTCGCAGCCACAAGGTGAGCAAAGCGGGGCTTCCCCCTCTCATAAAACGATCCCCGGTCGCCGGACGGTCGATACCATGAAGAGTCTCCCCCGGCACCAACGGGACAATATCCTCTCCGGCTCTGCGGTGCCCTACCACATCTAGCAAAGCGCCATCACAAATGCCAAGAGGCCGACCGGAAAAGCGTCGCCATCACGCCTGAGGCAAATACATCCCAAGAGACGTCACTCTCATCATCAACCATGAACCGCTCCGGCGGCTCGAAATGTCGATATGACCCGAATCAAGGATCATGCCTGCACTTCTTCCAACGAAGTACGAAGAAAGTCTGCAAGCTTCACGCTCACGCGGCACCACCAATCAAAGGAAGCGAGATGGCCTCCACCTCCGGTCCTCCAATCAAAGCCCGAAAATCCTCAAAAGTGGGCACCATTTCATTGTAGGAGAAACGGTACACGTGCCTCCTAACATCCCGAGAACTTCGCGGCGGCCATAGCAAATCCCAATCGGGAACCCGACTCCTTAAAAGACCAAAGCCAGAGCAAAGACGAAACCTTACCTCGAAAGCCCGTCTACGATGCCTCATACGGCGCCGCATCCACGTTTTCAACTGCTCAAGGAAGTGTGCTTGCCTCTCTGCGAAAGCCTCGGCAAAATTCTAGGGACGTACGAAGAATCCATGGCAAAAATGGAGGTTCCTAGAGAAAATGGGGAAGAAAGCTCGAAAATGGGCAAATGGGGAAATGAGGAAGAACCGGACCTTTGGAAAGCATTTATGTCCTTCCCAAAGCAAGGTTGGTCCGTACGGACCTCTTTGCATGCTAAGTATGTCCGTACGGACCTCCTTGCAAACAGAACCCATTTCCCCGGAAACGGTACAAAACCCTTTGTCCTCGGCAAAACCTTGCTCCAAAGCGCCCAAACAACGGCCAAAGCCATTCCGGCAAACAAACACTACCCACAAACACACTCTCGGCTCACGTGGCATGCACAAAATAAAAAATAATAATAGCAACAATTTCTAGGACAATTCAAGGGAATCACAAAAATAAATGACATTACATCTTAAAATAAAATCTTTTGTTGCCATGCAAATACATGTGTTTTATTACGGGTACCAAAATGTCTGTTGCTAAACAAAAAAAAAAAAAAAAAAGAGGGATATGAAAAGAGGGAAAGCAAATGAATACTAATCGGAACTCCTCAAAGCATCATCATCCTCGCATCCTCCAAAGAAAGTCGGGCATCCCGGCAACTCGCCAGTCACATCCTCGTCGTCGGAATACGAGGCACCTTTGAGGCTCCACGAAAAGTACTCGGAAAGGATCAAATCCGGCGAAAGGATCAAGAAAAGAAGGCTCGAGGAACCCTCGCCGCATGTGCGCCGTGCGGA